>CM035798.1:47906815-48096815 GCA_020466265.1 Siphamia tubifer | reverse complement strand
TTATTTCCCTGTGAGGTTGAAAACACTGGCAACAGAACAACATGGAGCCGCTGTGGAATATTCTGAGTGGAGATGGAAGAGCAGAGTTTTACACAGGCTTTATTTATTTATTTATTTTTTATCCATTTTTATTTTCAGAAAACCTGTCAGTACTGAATCACATTTGGCAGCATCTTTTTCATGAACCAGCGACCTGAAAACTTTTTAAATAGCAAAAGTTGTGTTACTTTCCCCCAAAACTTGTCTGTCAGGCTTCATTACTAGTAGTTTTGTTTATATTAGCCCTTAAAGGTGAGGGATGAGATCTGAGATACATGGTTTGATGAAGTTACATTTTGAAAATACATAACTCAAAAGTCCAAACCTCTTTCTTTAGACAACCCATAAAGAATCTTCCAGAATATTGGCACACATAATGCTTATTCCCAAAGGTTTGGTCCAGCACATTTCAGATCATATTAGGATGAATATGGTCTCTGAGCGAAAATTAGATTGATACCCCTGATATAGATATATACAGGGGTGTATATACTTAAAAAAAAAAAAAAAACTCACAATAAATGCAAAGGCTATTATATTAAAACAGAGAAAAGGGAAGAAAAAGTGACTTTCACTGCAAAATATATCATGACATGGACATAAAAATAAGCATCTCTATCAGAGGTGATTTTCTCAGACTGCAGTGGAAGCTCAAATTCCTCTAAAATGTCATTAATTAAATGGTCAAACATATATATATATATATATATATATATATATATATATATATATATATATATATATATATATATATGTATGTATGTATGTATGTATGTATATATATGTATGTATGTATGTATGTATATATATATATGTATGTATGTATGTATATATATATATGTATGTATGTATGTATGTATATATATATATATATATATATATATATATATATATATATATATATATATATATATATATATATATACATATATATATATATATACATACATACATACATACATATATATATATACATACATACATACATACATACATATATATACATACATACATACATATATATATATATATATATATATATATATATATATATATATATATATATATATATATATATATATATATATATATATATATATATATATATATATATATATATATATATATATATATATAAAATTGCGTTCCGACTAAAAATTTGTTACAACAAATTGACTGAGTGGATGCTCACTTCCAATACATTCACATTTTTATTATAATAATAATAATATAATTATTTATATTATAAATATATCATAATTATTTATTCTGAATAACATAATTTGAAATGAAAGCTACATCGTTTGTGTTTACATGGAAATGTTAATCCTGAATAAAGGTTTCTATGGTGTATTCTGTTGTAGTTAATTGGGTTTTAAGATACAGAGGGTTCTGATTGGACAGAACACCCACGAAAAATCTGCATGTCTCCTGATTGTATCCACTTTCTGTTTTGCTTTTGTTTCAACTATCAACACGTTAGACCAGATACTACATGTGATATTTGCATTTATTTTAGTAATAATTACAACTGAATGATCAAATTAATGTCGACAGTGCAACATATGTGTATCGTCATGACAACGTGTGCAGAACGACAGGGATAATGTTAAAGAGGAATTAACTGTTTACATGTCAGGAATTATTGAATTCAAAATTAAGAGTGGAATAAACCAGTTACTTTATTCGGAATTAAGTTTAATTTGGAATAGTCATTTTTCAACTTGAATTATGTGTTTACATGGTCGAATGAACCTTTATTTTAAATAGAAATAAAAACGTTCATATAAACAGGCTCTATGGTCCATACATTTACCTGTGGGAGCTGAGCATCCATGCATTTTAATGGAATGAATGGAAGTGTTTAGTTTTTTTTTTTCAGCTGTATGCAAATTGACAAATCACTCGCTCCTTCGTAGACCTCATTTTTTTTCTCCTGAGCTGAGAACAACAGTTGTTTCAAGGTTCCTCTATCTGTCCCACTGCAGTCAAAACATTTCCTCAAGGCCAAGATACACAGAAGGGAAGAAGGGAGATCCTGTTTTTATAAAAATAAACTCTTTGCATCTCAGACAGTATTTACTCAACTGTGTTTGCTTCTGAAACCCTGGTCTGTTAACAAATTTATTTATTAACAATTACTTTATTTAAATTATATGAAATAAAAAAGATATACTATCTATCTATCTATCTATCTATCTATCTATCTATCTATCTATCTATCTATCTATCTACATAAAAACTGTCTACATAATAAATGAGTAGATTCAAAAGTTAAAAAAAAAGTAAAAACACTCAACCATAACTACTTTCTATTGCATCATCTCTTCTTAGCAGCATTGAGTGCATTTACTGGTACTACTTTGGACATTAGAATATCATGTAGAAGTTGTTTTTATTCAGGTAATTCAACATAAAATATGAAACTAATACATTTTATAGACTCATAACAATCATATCTGAAGCAGTAATTTGCTGATTTTAATTTACAATTTATTAAAACCTCAAACCCAAAACCTCAGATAATTAGAATATTGCTTGAAAGTAACTTTTCTGAAACTCTAACTTATTCTCCACTGCACTTTGATATTGGTATTGTATGTGTTCTGGTGTGTTTGAGCCAAAAGTAACACCGTGGTCATAGATCTGTGTGAGAAAAGGAAATGTCGGATATCAGAGTAAATACGTGATAGAATGAAACAGCACTTTTCTACTGCCAGTATCAACTCAACTCACCTCCACTCAGTACGACTCAGCTCCATTTAACCTGCAGTAGGTACACTACTCATATTTTTCACATAAAGAGGGAAAAGATCTAAATAAATGACCTCTGACCTGCAAAAAGACCCTGAAAATAACTTTGTTTTAATTGTCACACAACTTTTAGTGAGTAATTTTTTTCTTTTCTTTTTAATTATGTTAATACTGCATCCATTTTTGGTAAAATATGCATATTTCAAGCATTGAACAGTTGATAATTTTTTTCCCCAAAAAAATTCCAAATGTAGCCGCTTGGGAAAAATTGATAATTCCCCCAGATTCCCCCTAAAACGCATAAACATAAACATTGAAAAAAAAATCCTGTAAAAACTAACATTTTTACAAATTAAATTCTCAACTTTGAACTGAAAAATCCCAAGACATTGGTGTATTGGTAAATGTTGTGTTTCAGTCCATATCTATCAAATGTAAACAAATAAACCCTGTTTTTTTTACAAAAAAATATGAGGGCGAGTAGTAAATAAATTAGTGTTTCAACTGTAAGCAGCTTTTTACTTGTTAATGCAAAAGTGAGTATTTTAGTCCAAACTAAAAGGTGTTACTTTGACAAAGAGCTCATTATTCTATCTGTACTCCAAATGTTTGAAAAAAAAATATATATGTAATTTTACTTTGGAGAAATATTTTTCAGGTGCTTTAAGCTAAATGTGGAATGGTAAAGGGTAAAACCTAATGACTTCAGCTCTAAATACAGGGAACAGAAACAGTCTCCTGTGCTATTAGATGATTAAATTGCTTCAGTGGTTCTTTTACATTTAATAGTTTTGAAAAAAAAAAATTAATTAGAGGGAGGTTTGGCTGAAGACAGTGCGCTCATCTCCTTCTGTATCTAATTGTCACTTCAAATGCCCAGATGTGGTTAATGAAGCTTCACAGGAATCTGGGAAGTTCAGCGTTTACTTGGACTAATGGGTTTATTAGAGCATCTTCCACATTAAACATAACACAACCACTGGCTGCTGCTTTACCTCCTGCTAATGTACGTTTAGAAATGCTAATTAATTGCAAACAAATGCATCCACATGTTTTTCTCTGATAAATAACAATCGTGCTTTATGAAGGCTACATGTCCAAGGGTACAAAACATTATTATGCTGATAAGACAGAAGTATTTCATGCTTACATTATTCATTTTTTTATTAAGTTTTTTTTTTTTAGTTTTGAGGTTTCTGTATGTGAAGTCAATAGTAAAGATATTTAATTAAGCCTATTTGTCACAGGCGTCAAAAATAAGAGCTGGGGGATAAATCTGACCCCCTAAAGCACAGGTGTCAAACTCTAGTCCTTGAGGGCCGGTGTCCTGCATGTTTTAGATATTTCCCTCTTCCATGTGATTCAGTTTAACCCTTTAACTCCTGAGAACTAATAAAATAATTGGTAACATTAGCAAAGTAAGATACAAATGGCAGAAAATCTAAGAAAAATTAAAAGAACCGAAATGTAGAAAAATAAATTAAATTGATAAAAACTAATTAATAAAAAGACACAAATGGTAG
The DNA here is from genome assembly GCA_020466265.1 of Siphamia tubifer. Classification (NCBI taxonomy): domain Eukaryota; kingdom Metazoa; phylum Chordata; class Actinopteri; order Kurtiformes; family Apogonidae; genus Siphamia; species Siphamia tubifer. The sequence continues at coordinate 48,092,499 of CM035798.1, read as the reverse complement.
AAAATCAAAGAACAGCACTAACTAAAAATAAACAAAATGAGCAACAAAAACAAATAATATTTACAAAATCACAAATAATGTGGATTTTTTTTTTTTTTAATTACGAAAGAAGAAAACTAGTATTGAAATTTGGTCCCGGCAATTTTAATTTCGCCTTTAAAAAATGTTTAAATAAAATAAAATAAAAATCTTGCTTTTTGGTACCCTTTCCATGCACAAAACTAAAAAGAAAATAGTTGAATTTTTCTGAATATTTATACTAAATCATCCATTCAGAATCAACGCTGACACATAAAGAATTAATAATCAGCTCCTCATCAGTCTGATAATGATGCAATGGCCTCAATGGAAGAGGGAAACATCTAAAACATGCAGGACACCGGCCCTCGAGGACCACACTTTGACACCCCTGATCAAAAATGTCCAATCTGGCAAAGATGATTTATTACACTGAAGGTATTAACAATCAATGTAAGCCATGTTCTTCTACATACAGATAATGTTATAGCATGAGCATCAAAAAATGTTAAAAAAAAAAAAAAAAAAAAGTACAAATGTAGAGAAAAATATGTAATTTCTAAATTGTCTGAAATGGAATTAATGTGTTGATGGAAGGACCTGATGTCACCTTTTGAGCCCAGTTGTCAGTCTTCTCCAATACAATTGTCACATATTAAAGTATTTAAAATGAATGACAAAAAAAAAAAAAACACACACCAGGTATCAAATAAGACAAACAACTAAAGTAATAACATTAACTGTGGGAACACTGTTCAGAAATAATTATTACAAATAAAAAACATCCAAAAGTCAGTTGAGATTATCTAACAATTTTATCCAAAGCTGTGCATTAATTAATTAATTAAGTCAAATAATGCATGGGAAAAATTTTTTTTTGGAATATTTAAGAGAAGATGATGAATAAAATCAGGAACCTTGTTATTCCATTGAAGGAAATAATTATTATAATTGAAGGGATTGCTGGATCAAACAAAACAATTCATCAACAGCGGCATTTATGAGTCTAAATGTCATCTGTGATTACTGTGAAACATTATGCACAGCAGCTGGAAATATTCCTTATGGTATTTTTTGTCTCAACGTGACATTTGTGAATCTTCTAGGATGTTTTCACCAAAGTGATTGAATCCTATTTATCTTATTGTAAGTCAACCCCAGGCAGAGATTGTAAAGCTTCCTAAAGATCTGTAGAATATTACAGGAATAACAAAGAGCATATGATGGAATAACTTCCTCCAGCCTAAGGGTAGCACTTATTTTCCTTCAGTGTTTGCGCTGTCAGAACACCATAAGACAATGCAAATATACACTATAGACACTGACAGTCACATTCACAGGAAGATAGATTTATGCACAACTCTAACAAATACAAAAACCAATGAAGATGTAGAAAAACATGACCCGTCTTCTATTTTGGATGAACACACTTTTCTGATTTAATAATAGCCCGCGGATAAGATTCCATTAAATTAAATGTTGTGCACAATACAAGCAGAAAGAAAAACACACAAATAAAAATGCAATTGCCTGAAATAAATTTGTGTTTTATGTGCAGATGCGCAATTAACATCCTCCCCTATTCCTCTTCAATAATGAATCCTGTTTCGCTGCATGAAAAGGATAAGAAATAAACAGTGTTACATGGAAAAACAGAACACAATCAAAGACATAGACGCTCTGGAAATTCACAAATTTTTTTTGGCATTCTTTTTTAACAACAACAACAACAACAACAACCTATTAGTATGTGAAGCTTTGCTCTTGCATACAGCTTCATTTCATTTTCTGATGAAATACTGGACTAGGTTTTTAAAAAAGAATGAAACAAAATCATGATTTTCCAAGAACTTGGAACTCTGTGCTCGGCAATCGACTATTTCGGACTTCCTCCTAAAGACGTCTTCTGCATCCGGAAAAGTACCGGCTTGACAGAAGTAACTTTGGACACTATCCAAAGACATGAAGACTTCAGGACACTTCAGTTTGCCTTTAGGGACCCTCTACTTACTAACAGAACTTTAGAAGACGTCTAAAAATAGCGTTTCGTGTCGGTGAAAAGACATTCCGTAATCACTTCCATGCTAACACAGTTTAGCTCATCGTAGTTGTCATAGTTTTCGGCTTTATCCGGGTCCAGGTCACGGGGGCAGAGGCCTCAGCAGGGCGGCCCAGACTTCCCTCACCCCAGCTACCTCAGCCAGCTCCTTCAGGGGAATCCCGAGGCATTCCCAAGTCAGCCAAGAGACATAATCCCTCCAGCGTGTTCTGAGTCGGCCTCGTCCCGGATGGACATGCCCGGAACACCTCCCCAGGGAGGCGTCCAGGAGGCATCCTCACTAGATGCCCCAGCCACCTCCGCTGGCTCCTCTCGACATGGAGGAGCAGCGACTCTACTCCGAGTCCCTCCCGGATGTCTGAGCTTCTCACCCTACAACAGGGGTCTCAAACATGCGGCCCGGGGGCCAAATGCGGCCCACCAACAGTTCCGATGTGGCCCGTTGCAATGAAGATCTTAATAACATATTCAATGACTCCATATGTTCTTGTAAGGTTTTTTTCTTTGCCTATAAATGATGACAACTTCAATTTTTTTGTCATTGTTTGACTGTAAAACTATTAAATTGTGAAAATGTTTACATTTACAAACGTTCCTGTAACAATAAAATGTGAATAAGCTGAACAAATGTGAACAACCTGAAATATATAAAGAAAATTAGAGAATTTTTTTTTAATCCTTTTCTGCTTTTGTTACAAAGAGTTTAGTGTCTTTGTAGAACTGATCCATAATAAAATGCATGGATAAATGATAAATTGAGGAGAAATATTGTTAAAATGCCTTTATTTTCCTGATGACATTTAAGTTTTTTGCATTTGGATAATTTATAAAAAATATTTTCATAATAGAATAGGGGTTTTTTTGCACAAAAAAGACAAAAATGTTCATTATTTATAGGTTGTTATATTTTCATTTTACTGGTTCGGCCCATTGGAGATCAAATCGGGTTGAATGTGACCTCTGAAGAAAATGAGTTTGAGACCCCTGCCCTACAGTATCTCCCTGGCCACCCTGCAAATGAAACTCATTTCAGCGGCTTGTACCGATGACATCATTCTCTCAGTCATGACCCGTTTGGATCTAAATGGCTACATTTGTATTCGTCAGTGTACATCTGAATGGTGTGATTTTGATGTCAACTATATGTATGAACTTTCAATTATCTAAAAATAAAAGAGCTGAAATTAATTCTAGTCTGGATAATTCCTTCAAGATAAAAATGTCGACTAGTTCAGAATGTTAGTAGTTTTTGCACCTGTGTGTTACATGTGACTTTATAAGAGAAAAAAAACAGCCTTTTCACACAAAACATGAAACAGCCTGTGATATAATAAACTTCCTTTTCAGGTGATAGAGTTATTAGAAGCATACGAGGACCTGGAAAGTTCTCTGTGTTTCATTGTTAGGAAAACTGTGAAAACAAATGTGAACAATGCTGTGCTTTCACCTCATTGGTGTTATTGTGGGTGGGCAGTTTCCTTTTACCATTTCCTGCTTAAAGTTCTACTCGTGTGTGACACAGAAAAACAAATCCACAGCTTAACCTCTGACCAGTCTTATGTCTGGGGCCTGGCCTGTAACTTACATTATTTTAATAATAATTATATATACACACGTCTCCCACATTAATGCACATGCACTTGTTATACATCAAATGAAAGTGAACAAACTCATCTTTCCAAATGTGTAAACAAGAGGTGTCAAATATGTGGCCCGGGGACCAAATTCAGGCCGCAAACAGGTCCGGTCTGGCCCAAAAATGGTAAATTTTTTTATGTGAAATATTTATTTTCATCAACTTTTGCTAAAATATGTGTATGTGGTGCATTGGTTAGGGCTTGTGCCTCAAAGCAAGAAGGTCCCTGGTTTGATTCCCACACCAGACCTTTGTGTGTGGAGTTTACATGTTCTTCTCGTGTCTGCGTGGTTTTCTCCAGTTTCCTTCCACCATCCAAACACATGCACTTATAGGTTAATTGGTTAATCTAAATTGTCCATAGGTGTGAATGTGAGAGTGATTGTTTGTCTATATATGTTCAGCCCTGACATGAACTGGAGACTCAAACAGGGTGTACCCCACCTTCACCCATTGTTACTGGATTAGGCCCCCAGTGACTTTAGAATAAAATACAATAAAGCGGGTTCAAATGTCGAGATGTGTATTTGAAGCATTCAACAGTTATTAATTTTTTTCCCAAATTTTCCAAATGTAGTCATTTTGCAAAATTGCGAATTCCCTGAATTTCCCTTTCTGTAAAACACAAACATAACAATAGGAAAAAAATGCTCTAAAATTGAAATTTTTACAAATAAAGTTTTCAACTTTGAACTGCAAAGTGCCAAGACATTAAACATTAGACATTATTCTGTTAGCAGATGGTGTGTTTCAGTCCATACTCTCCAAATGCAGACACCTGACACCTTAGTTTTCACCGAAACAATGAGGCAAGGGGGAACATTTGTAATTTATTAGTGTTTCTGCATCTAAAGCTTCTTAGCTGTTTAATAAACAAGAAAAGCGAGTGTTTCAGTCCACACTACAGGGTGTTACCTTTACAAACAGCCCATTCTTTTATCTGTAATCTCAACGGTTGAAGAGCAGCTGGAGTTTTCAATAGTAGATGTAATTTTCAGGTGTTTATTTTATTTATTTATTTATTTTTTTTAATCAAAATCAGCCCAGAATGGTATGGGGTTTTGCAAACAAAGCAGAATATGTTGGTTATGTAACATAACTAGGACAAGTTTTTAAAGGACTGTGCCTACTTTACACTTCAAAGGTGGTTCAGTCATGCAGAAGACTTGTATAATTCCTCCAGCTGCTTCGGAGGAGAAAGGACCCAGCGGATGTTAGAGCGATTTCATCACTACTGAGTCATTGTAGTTAATGGAAACTAAAACTAGCAGCGAACAATTGAACTATGTAGTTCCAAACACAAAAAAACTGGAAGAAAAATAAGCTTTGTTTATATTCCCCCAAAGGCAGCGGTCCACACTAGGTCAAGAATAGAACAGTTTTGCAGAATATGAGACGTTTAACAAACAATGAGTTTGCAAGTCATTCATTCCATTGTGTGACTTGTTTTAGCTTCTATATGAAAGTTAGAAAATGGTCATAAAACTAGGGCTTGTAGCACGATATCATGTGATCATTTCCTGAAAATGTAATAAAATTAGGACTCAACTCAATCGCAAATTAAATAAAACCCAGAAATGTAAAAAAAAAAAAAATCCTGACTGAGAAATGTAAAAAAAAAAAAATCCTGACTGATAGTGTAATAACAGGAATGACAAGTGAATCTTGAATTTTTTACCAAAACATGTAAAAGAAATTCTCTCTCTCTCTCTCTCTCTCTCTCTCTCTCTCTCTCTCTCTCTCTCTCTCTCTCTCTCTCTCTCTCTCTCAGAGTGGAATGAAGTCAAGAACCACCTGTCACTGAATGATGATAAAGTGGTTTAAATGTTTGGCAGTGGTTTATATGTTGTTGTATTTCCTTCCTGAGTACGGCCATTGTGCCAATTTAAACACACTTGAGCTTTTCCCATCATGTCAGTAGTCGCTTTTCCATGTGATGTATGTGCAACACTTTACCAATATTTACTACATGTGGAAAAAACACAACTGCGTGATGTTTGTTTTTCCATTAAATCACAAATGCAATGATTTGTTTATTAATTAGGGCTGTCAAATTAGTCATTTTTAAAAATCAGTTTAACCATTGGCTTTGGATTCATTTTAATTAAGACACTTCATGCTGGTCGACTGTTTTGTCTCAGGATGTTTTTTTTTAACTCATATTTTCCACACAATACACTAAGAAAGATTTTTAAAAAATGTGGAGGCAACAAATATATGAAACATGCTACGATAAACTAAAATTAATAAAAAGAAACAAACACAAAAAAAGGTGTTGAAAAATCCATATTCCAAAACTCTTCTGAAAAACAAAACATGTGATAAAATATACAAAACATTTGCAAATTATATATATATATATATATATATATATATATATATATATATATATATATATATATATATATATATATATATATATATATATATATATATATATAAAACTTTCAACAAAACAACTGTAAACAACGGTTTCATTTAATTATTTTCAATTTAATCAGATGATGGATTAATTGGTGTTAATGCATTAATTTTAACAGACTTATTATTTATTATTGTCACATGACATGAGAGGTCTTTCCATAAACATGGAGAAGGACATAAATATCATGTTTTACAGATATATTCAGTTCAGTTTTCTTTCAAGTACACAATAATCATCAAAACATCATTGAAAATGGTCAGCAAATTTTATACCCCTTGTACTCAAATTATCATTACCTCATTATTATAAATTAATCCTGTATCTCGTGCCAAATTAAAAATTATGTAGGTTCCTGTAGATTACTGTTGTAATTGTTTTTAATTTTATTTTAATAAATTTTATTTCATTTATTTAATTATTTTAATTTTGTGGATGCTGGCATACTACATCTGGCCCAGGAACAACAGTTGAAAAATAGCTTTTTTTTTTTTTTTTTTTTTTTTTTTTTTTTTTTACTAATACTCACACATTTATAGCAATTTTCATTAATGTGTGCTGTCCCTGTTCAATATAAAAGGATAGAACACAGAATGCTTTTATTGTGAAGGCAGGAAGTGTGTTATGCTCGTGACTGTGGGTACTGATGTGTCGAAGATGGAGCTGTGAATAATAAAAATAATAATCTAACTCAGTAAAATAGTATTTTCTAATTGTTCCCCAGTGTTATACAGCACCTTATACACTGTACTGTTTGAATTAAGTAAAAAAAGTAAGAAGTCAAAATGATCTTGGCAATATCTCTTAAAATCAGATTTTTAAAAGTTTAAAAATCAGTTTTTATATCTCATTGAAAAGTTATTATTTCAGTAATTCTGTCTCATTTTAAGTGTGATGAGATAGAATAAATCAAAACAAAACACACTTGGTAAAGTTTAGATTTTGTTCCAGTGATGAAGAAGAAGACGAGGAAGAGGATGGAACGTCTGTATGATTTGTCTTCTGGGAATTGTGGGAACACATGTGAGAAAACCCATGCATCATCTCTCTCTTGTGACTCTTTAAAACATGAATTTCACAATAACTCAGTAGAGGAAAAAAAGACTGATGGGAAAATAGAGTCTGTAACAGGATAAAGTTTTTGTCTGTCACAAGCTAAGGTTTCAGTCTATTATCCACAGAATAAGTGGCACACAGAATCCCCCTGCTGCCCTACTTTTGGAACATGACACAAGTAAAACAAACAAAAAAAAAATATTATGTAATCCATCGTTGTCACGGCCTTGTTTCTCTCTGTGCTTTCACAAGATTAACAGGAGTGTGATTATAAAAACCAATCAGTAAAGCTAATCAGATTAACTTTAATGTGGAGTGAAAGGGACTTTCTTGTTAATCTATGTCACTTCCTTATCTCTTAATTTTAACATTTGAAGTACAATTGCGTTAAGACTTGAGTAATGATGAAACCTATAATTAAAAAGGCAATAATAATCTGTGATCATTATGATCCACTGCTGCTGCCAGCGATTAGTCATCACTTCATTGTCCCTGGTTATTAAAAAATAAATAAATAAATATGTGGTGCCAGGTAGAGAAAACTGTTTAGCCGTGGGACCATGGATTTGACCTTTCTGGGTCACTCAAGGTCAAAGGTCATGACATCATTCTGAAGCAGACATGTAGCTTCCTATATGTCAACAGTAGTAACAGAGAACTGATCACCATTCTTTCTGTAGTTATGACATTTAAAATCATGTGACCTTGAATTTGTCCTTTTAAAGTCACTCAAGGTCAAAGGTCATGACACTATTTTGATACCTATGCCAGCTTTCCTATCTGTCAATAATATGTTATTACTTCCGCCAAGGAGATTATGTTTTTGCCAGTGTTTATCTGTTTGTCTTATCTGTGTTCAAGATAATTCGAAAAGTTATGGATGTTCAAATTTGTCCTTATAAAATACTGTTTTATGTTTAATTTCTCTGCTTTATTTAGGCCGTTCCATTAATGCATGTCTAAATTGATCCTCCTGATCATGTTTATCAGTTCATCTGTAGTTGTGATTAGGAAATTCCACTAATGAGATCATGAAGTCAAGTGAAGTTCATCATTTTAATCTAGATCCTCTACATATAAAAAGGTCGCCTATCGTATCATAACCAAATATACAAACTCTTTTACTTCCTTTTGAGTAGAGAACAATGTATGAATGACAGAAAATGGATTATCAATGGTTACATAAAATAATAGAAAAACATCATATTGTTATATAATATTTTCTCAGTCATCATTCTGTTGTTTTCATGCTGTGTTTGTCCTCCTTTACATGGCTTTGTGTTGTCAGATCTTGTGAATGTTGTTCTTTTGAGACAGAAACAGTCCTCAAATAAATTAATTTTCTCTAGTTCTGTGTATCCCAGAAATGTCAGTTGTAATGTCATAATGTTCAGATGATGTGACGCTTGTGGAGGATGGCTTAAGTGTTACTGCAGTCACTATAAAACAACCAAGTCCAAATGTGATCAGTTAAAGTCCAAATGTGATCAGTTAAAGTCCAAATGTGATCACTTTCAGTTCTAAAAATCTAAGGCTTTTCTTTTTTATTTTCTTTCTTGTTTATTTTTCAGGACATTGCACATTAATGAACGTACATACATACATGGAAATATGACAGATGGCTCATATTATAATGGCTGGGATTATAGTTGTTCCATTCACATATATGAATCACCCATAGAAATCACTATATTATATTATTCATTCATTCATTCATTATCTGAACCCGCTTTATCCTCACTAGGGTTGCGGTTGTCACTGGGGGCCTAATCCAGCTACAATGGGCGAAGGCGGGGTACACCCTGTATGAGACGCCAGTTCATCGCAGGGCTGAACATACATAGACAAACAATGGCCAATTTTAGATTAACCAATTAACCTATCAGTGCATGTGTTTGGATGGTGGGAGGAAACCGGAGTACCCGGCGAAAACCCACGCGGACACGGGGAGGACATGCAAACTCCGCACAGAAAGGTCTGGTGTGGGATTCGAACCAGGGTCCTTCTTGCTGTGAGGCACGAGTGTTAACCACTGCACCACCGTGCCGCCCTATTTATATTATATTATATTATATTATATTATATTATATTATATTATATTATATTATATTATATTATATTATATTATATTATATCATATCAAATCAAACTTTATTTATATAGCACTTTTCATACAACAAATGCAACACAAAGTACTTTACAGCATTAACAACATTAAAAACAAGTACCCATCCCTCCCTCCATATATTCACAGAACACACATACGCACATCAACACACCTACCCATACATGCACACCCACACACTCTCAGCTTCAACTATAGGAGACATGACCTGGCACTGAGCATCATGGAAACTTCTAACCCTCCACACTGTGAGGACCCCAGTCCCACATATTATCTCATCATCTGAACCCATTTTATCCTCACTAGGGTCACAGGGGTTACTGGGGGCCTAATCCAGCTACAATGGGTGAAGGTGGGGTACACCCTGTAGATAGATAGATAGCTTTATTGTCTGTTCCACATTAAAAAAAACAGAAATTCTTCTTTGTCACGGTTTCTCACAACAAACACCCTCCCCACCAAAAACACATTGTCACAATCAATAGACATTATAAAAATGAAATAAAAATCACATAAAATAATTAAAAACCCTAAAAACAGTGCAGACAGAGCAGCTATTGCAGAGGGGATGAATGATTTCTTGTAAATGTTCTCCTGGCCAGGGGGTTCTGTCGAGTATGAGTCTCCAGTTTATCTCAGGGCTGAACATAGACAATCACTCCTACATTCACACCTATGGGTAATATAGATTAACCAGTTAACCTATCAGTGAATGTGTTTGGATGGTGGGAGGAAACTGGAGAAAACCCACACAGACATGAGGAGAACATGCAAACTCCACACAGAAAGGTCTGGTGTGGGAATCAAACCAGCGTCCTTCTGTCTGTGAGGCACGAGTGCTAACCATTACATTATATTATATTATATTATATTATATTATATTATATTATATTATATTATATGACATTATATTATATTATATGACATTATATTATATTATAGGTCCTCAGGGCCCATTGTTTTGCATGTTTTAGGCGTCACCCTGCTGCAACACACCTGATTCAAAGCAGTGGGTCATTATCAAACTTCAGCAGGATTTTATTTATTTTTTTATTTATTTTTTATTTCACATCATTTTATTTTTAATCTTGGTAACAACCAAATAATTTCCAGTGCATCATATTTAAGCAAGTGTTGGAAAACAACTTGCTGGTGTTGTCACTGCATGTACATCCAGTTTAATCTTAATGGAAACTGACTGTTTACATTGACATCCAATCTGCACATACAAACCTACAGCAGCTGTTCACACTGAATCACATCCCCAGACTCTAACCATGAGCCTTTATCACTGTGAAAAAACAAAAATGACTAAATCCTCGCTGTAATTCATCATTAATAGAAACATACATCCCAGACAGTATGAGCCATTAACTGTGTCTCAGTATTTTATTTATTTTTAACCATAGGTTTTTACCACCTGTGAAAACAGACTTGTCCTTTTCCTATTAAAGATAATCCATCATCATCAGTTCAGAATCACTGGTCAACTCTGTACATGGAAATAATTCTTTGTTTGTCATTTGACCGAATACTTAACTTTAAAATGTGTTACAAAAGTGCAACCATATTTGAATTTAATACAGTAAATAGATAAGAGTCGACTGCAATGATTAATGGTCTTTAACCTTTTAACTGATGCTGTGAGTAGTTTTTAATAATTAAGTTATCAGGGTGCGTAAAGATCATACAATGCATTTATCTGACTATAAACAGAATAAATAGACAGAATAACAGAATAAATGTTTACAGATTACTTCTAGTTTTTTTTTTTGCTTAATTCAAGAAAAAAAAAATCCCAAAGTAAAACTGCATTTCTTTTTTGCCATAATTGAAATAATACGTTTTTAATCAGGTAAAAAAAATCTGAAAACTTTCAAAAATATCCAAGAATAAAACCTTTAAAAGAGAGTTACTGTGTAGATATTATATTGTAATATCACAGTTAGTTTAGTGGGTACGGACGTGAGAGAAAAAAAAAGCCCCAATTAAGATTATAAAAAAGGAAAATCATTAGATAAAAAGTCCTAAATTTGAGATATGAAATGCATAATTATGAAATAAAGTGAAAATTCTAAGATAAAAAGTCACAATTATGAGATACGAAGTCCCAGTTTCTCTCCTGAACTGATTTTCCACCTGAAGAGACTCATTTTTGTACCGTCACGTGTTTAGTTTGAAAAAGTAATGAGTCTATTCTGAGAATATAATGAGTATAATGTACAAATATTCATATCAATATAAGGAGTATAAAGTACAAATATTTATATCAATATAAGGAGTATAAAGTACAGATATTTATGAACAAATGGAGAGAGTAAAAGTAAAAAGTTACCAGAAAAATAAATACTCAAGTAAAGTAGCCTACAAATACCTAGAACATCTACTTAAGTACAGTAGAGTGCCAAAGTACTTTTACTTCCCACGTGTGCTGACAGATCACTTGTTTTCACTCAGACATTTTCACACTAACAGGTGTGGTCGTGTCTCTTTGCTCCCAAAAGACCTTTTTGCATCTGAAACATTAATCACTTCAGTTGGTTCTTATCTATTTACTATGTTAAATTAAAATAGGGCTGCACTTGTATAACCCATTGTTTTTCATTTCACTAAATAATTAACTTTGCAAAGAATGAACAGGAGTGATTTGACCAATGATTCTGAACTGAACTCCAGGCTCTGATGATGGATTATCTTTAATAGGAAAAGGACAGAAGGCTGTTTTTACAGGTGAAATGTCATTTTAATGGTAAAGTCTGGAGTCTAAAATTATCTTATGGTTAAGAACACTAGCGGAGCGTACGGGTGTCGCCCCGGGCCCACATTGATCAGGGGCCCACATGGACTTAAATCACAACTAACTGATTTATTTAAAAATATATATTATATTTATAAATGCTCATTTCCTGATTACATGGGAAAAATAAAACAACTGTAAATGTGCCCTTGTTGAGTGTGTTGAGTTCGTAATGTTAATCTCGCATGCTTCGCTTTTGCTACAAAGTTACATTCACCACCTGTACCCTGGCTAGTTAAAATTCCGACGGTTCCTGAATGCACCTTGCCTCACGCACGCCTTAACTGACATGTTTGTAAACTAACCGAATGATGCACGCGCAGCCAGGACTTTCCGAAAACCGGTATTTAAAGCTGTCAGACTATGTTAAATCTGTGTCTTTTCCAGATCTAGAATGCTACATAAATAAATGAGCGCTTAAAAGTGAGCATCACCTACCGGATCCTTACTTGATTAAAGAGTGCACGGACTATATCGGTAAGTTTCCTAGTATACAATAGCCTGACGTATATGTACTTAATTAACAAACCTATGTACACTGATAAAAAACTTCGCGCCTACAAGTGTTTAGACACATACGACTGTTATTATGTGTGTGTATGTGTCAAACATGTTTTACACATGTTCATAACCTACAGGTGGTGTTAATAACAGAAGAACCTGGAGTCATTATTCTCTTAACTAGAGAAAGCTAGCAGGCTAATCTGTTAGCAGGTTTATAACATCCTCTGGTTTAATTTACCAGGTTTATTCTACGTCCTTCTAGAATGTTCCAACAGCTCTCGTTCACTTTGAATTGACGTCCCCAGCCTTCAACAGGCGGATTTTTTTCGATAACCGCCGTTAACACCCACGAGTTTGTCACTTCAGATTCACGTGACCATATCACTCCGCAGGTAGTTTGGCCACTTTGAAAGTAAATATTCACTACGTTGTAACGGTTATTTTATCGAGTCTGTTTGAGTGGTAGCACTAATAAACTATAATAACCCGTAGAATAAGCGGGATAATGTATTCCTACCGCCTTCGGTGTCGTCGCTGTTCGGTCGTCGGGGGAATATTTTATTAGTAACTCATGGGCAATACATTATACCTTGTTAATCACTTAACCACCTATTTGTTTATCTCCCATATCTTTCATTCTATTTTCAGTCTGTACTCCATTGTAGGTTTGGGTCATGCTACAGCAGTTTTATTCAAGGTCCAGATTGTGGTTAGAATGGGAAGGACAGACAAACGGACATTCCTGATCGTATTCTCATCCCAGTCCACATGCTGGATCTTTGTAACCATAGATGTCGATTTTTTTTTTTGAATGGGTGAGATCCAGATGGAATTCTATACAGTTTAACTCTGTCCTTGTAACGATTCTGACAACTGACAAAACAACAACTAGACATTTGTAGTTCCGCTGTAGGTCTGTCATCTATATAAACAACAGCGTTTTCATGCAGTTTTTTTTTTTTTAGTCCAGTCTGCGCACACAACTTCCTCTTATGTTTGAATGACTTTGACTTTGAAGGAGTCTATAGTCTACTTTTATAGAGATACAATCTGAAAACATAAACATACAAGACATAAAACAACATTTTAAAAAATGTCTATGTCTTGAGGAAGATCAACATGAGGAGGACTAATTAAAACCATGGTGTTGAAATTAACACCAACATTACCTATACTAGGCCTAGTATAAAGGGCCCACTACAGGTCATTGCCCCCCCCCCTACAGTGAACCAAACACTCCACCCCTTCATCAACCTACTTCACTTCCTGACCTCCATCTGAAAATTGCGCACTGACTATAGTAGCAATGTCACGTCAGGTGAAATCAACCCATTAACTGTTTCTGTGTCAGAAGAATTATCGAATTAAGAATGGAATAAACCAGTGACTATATTCAGAATTAAGTTGAATTTAAAATAGTCATTTTCAATTGGAATTAGGTGTTTACATGGTCAACTTAAAGATGAATTAACCTTTATTCTGAATTAAACAGGAATAAAAACTCATGTAAACAGGCCCATTGACAGGTTTTTATTTTTTGCTTAATTCAAGAAAAAAAATTATCTTGGTAAGATTTATTCAAATAACATTTTAAAGATCTACTTGGTCAGATTTAGATTTTTGCGGTGCATCATTAATACAAGATCTGGGACAAAAATTAATGAATGCATCTATTGTAGAGTACATATATTGTGACACTGTTTAAACATTTGTTTGTTTGTACATATAAAAAGCACACAGGTTAAAAAAATAAATAAATAAATATATATATATATATATATATATATAAGTAGATGACCTAAACATAATGAATGTGCTAGAGGCTGGAAAAAAGCAACGAGGCTTGTTTGAATCCACTTCCATTAAACTAATGTAGGTAATAATAGTATCATAAATAAAGGAAAATATAATTTATTATTTATATTATAAAGATACGAACTTATAACATAAAATAGTGAGAATACAGTGAGCTGATGGAACTTATAGCTTAATATAATAATTTTTAAAAAGTATATAACCTAACTTAACATTAAATTAATATAATAAGTCAAGTGGGGGTAGAAGAGAAGTGATTTTTTTTTTTATTTTGCATTTAAAGTTAATTATTCAAGTGAAACTTTTTAATTCAGGAGGGAGATTATTCCAATTTGTTGCACATTTGTATCTTCCACTGGTTTGGGCCATGGATGTTCTAACTAAGGGAATATGTAGACGGACACTTTGTCTAGTTTGGCAAGTGTGAAGTTGTAAATTGAAATTGAGAAGTCCGTCAAACGTAGTTGGAAGAGAATTATTGAGGAATTTGAACGTGAACAGTGTGAGATGGCGATTGTGTTTTGTGATAAAACATGTCATTGCTGATACAGTGAAATAATACGTGTACATTATGGAAGAAACAACAAAAACTGTCTATTTTCACTGCAATCGCCCATAAACCTTGTAGAGAACATTTATAACAGAAGCAGATGTGACATAATTGTTCTGACATTAGTGAATGTAACTGACTGAAGTTATAACCTCGTCCAGATGAGACTGTTTTTTCATACTTCAGTATATTTTATTGTTGCATAATATGTCTTTTCAGTCATGTCCTCATCATGTGTGTGCAGTAATCACATTGGAGGACGAGTTATGTCAGGTTTGGTCAGTTGACTCAGACATGTTGTTCTGTGACCAAACACTTGAACGAAAGTGAAAACCATCACGATTGTCATTTTACGACTAATCCGTCACAGGAGCCTATCAGATTTAGACGGATTTAAAACTGCTTACATATGCAGAGTGTGACATGTCCAGTAAACTATAGCATTCACAACCATTCATTATTAGTTTACGATGGCAGAGCTGGTCAAAGTAGTCACGTTCTGTACTTAAGTAGAAGTACAGCTACTCATGTGAAAAAAAAAAAAAGTAGAAGTACTGATTCAACTCTTCTACTTAAGTAAAAGTCAAAAAGTACAACTTGTCAATTGTAATAAGGTACAGAAGTAGAAAGTAAAACAGTTTTTTTTTGTCACGGAATAATACTTCAGAAAATGAAATCAGAAGAGTTTCGAAAGTATCTAAAATAAAGCCTTTAAAAGTGAGTTTGTGTGTTGATAATGTGCTTGATCGAGTCACAGTTACTCATTTTGTGGATATGGGCAGGAAATTTTGGGAAAATGGGGGAAGAAAAGTCACAATTGATATAAAAAAAGTCATGAGATAAAAAACAAAGTTATACATATGAGATAAAAAGTCAAAATTATGAGATAAAAAGTCAAAATTATGAGATAAAAAGTCAAAATTCTGATATAAAAAGTCAAAATTCTGAGATAAAAAGTCAAAATTATGATATAATAGTCATACAACTATAACATATTATGTCACAGTTTCTTTCCTCCATTGATTTAGTAAAAATCAGTAAAAGTAATGAGTATATTGAGAATGTAAAGAGTATAAAGTACAGATATTTATACAAAAAGTACAAAGTTGTCAGAAAAATAAATACTCATGTAAAGTACAGATATCTAAAAAAAATCTACTTAAGTACAGTAATGAAGTAATTTTACTGAGTTACTTTACAACTCTGTCACCTTGTTTTATTATAGAATAAAAAAGTCCAACAGTAGAGTTTTCTTCACTTGAAAATGTTGACATTTTTGTCAAAATTTAAATTAAACTGTGACCACATACAGTATGCATGTGTAAAAACTACTTAAATCCTCACATGTTGATGCTTTGTTTGGTACTTTTGATATGTCTGCATTGGACAATATTCATGAATAATTATTATTATTATCATCTGTTGTGTTGTGTTTTTAGCCCTTCTTTATAGGATGCAGAATTATATATGATATAAAATGTAAGAATATGAGGTAAGAAAAGCATAATTGTGTGTGTGTGTGTGTGTGTGTGTGTGGGGGGGGGCAGGACATTTTTGAAAAATGGGGGAAGAAAAGTCACAATTGATATAAAAAAAAGTCATGACATTAAAAAAAAGTTATACATATGAGATAAAAATGCTGAATTTTAAGAGAAAATGTCAAAATTATGATATAATAGTCATATAACTATAACATTATGAGATAAAAATGGCACAATTGAGACATAATTATGAGACATAAAGTCATAAATATCAGATAAGAAAAGCACAATTATTGGATAAGAGTCAACATTTTGAAGTAAAAAGTCAAAATCATGATATAAAAGTGAATGAAAATGAAAGTGACAATTTCTCCTCAGTGATTTTCCCTCTGAAATATTTAGTATTATTTTAGTGTTTTTATGTTCGGTTTGAAAAAGTAATGAGAAAAATGTAGGGAGTAAAAGTAAAAACAGAAAATAAATACTCAAGTAAAGTACAAATACCTAAAAAAAATCTACTTAAATACAATAAGTAAGTACTTTTACTTACTATTTTATATAAAAAATATGGTATATTGAATTGGACTGCCTTTAGTTATAATCCAGAGAATTACAAAATAAAAGAGAAGCTCCTCCTGCGTTAGTTTAGTTTAAAGAAGCTGTTGCATAAGAAAACATCTGATTAACAGATACAAATTATTAAAAGACATTTTAGGTTCATTTTTTTTTTTTTAATTATTATTGCCAAACAGACTCAGGAAAGAAGGAAATATATACGCATTTAGTTTGTCCCAACCTGGGTGAAGTATTAGCCTCGTGCTAGCAGAATCGACCACTAACGTATGCTTGGTGTTAATGTGGTATTTGAAGTTGGAAGTGCTTCAGTGGAAATAAAAGTCCTTCCTGCAGAGTGTGTATAATACTTTCATTTGATCTACTGTTCTTTGGTTTGTTTATGCCCTTATTTCCATTCATGGGCCAACAGGCTGTTTAGCATCTTCTATCTTTATGGGATGGTTCTGGTACCTGTCACTATTGGCGCCTACCACAACAGGAACTCCCCTGGGGTAAATTGCTGGAAATGCGTTGGCAGAAACGTCCATCTGTCCATCTGTCATTCTGTGCTGCAGATGAGTTAACTGCATTAAATGTTTTATCAGATCAATCATGATGATGGATGAATCACTGGGTGTGGGCGCAATTATCTGGACGTTAATGTGGCAAAAACAAAAATAAATGTTGATTGATTTTTAGGAAAAAGCCATTTGTCTGTCTGTAGGTTTACACAAAAACTACTGGAGTAATTTCCATTACATTTTCAGAAAAGGTGTGCGGTGGTCCAGAAGAGATGACATTCAATTTTAGTCAATCGGGGTCAAAGGTCAAGGTCACAGTCATCAAGAATGTGTTTTCACAATAAGAGTCAAATGTGTGCAAGGGGGCGGGGCTTGTTGTGCCAAAGTAGAAAGTATCTGCTTCACAAATGACTTTAGTGTTGGTTAGTTTATGTTTTTAATATATATGATGGTGTGTTATTCCACATATGTGCTGGTTTATGTTCATGTATACAATGGATTAGTAAATATTCCATTAGAAAGAACCTGTAAAGTGAATGGATCATAATGTGCAGACAGTGTTTGGAAGTAGATCTGAGATCAGCAGTTGTACTATACACTTTAATTTTCCGACAGTGACTTTAAACCTTATATAGTCAAAAATAAGGGTTGAAAAAAAAATCAGGTCTATTTTTATTTCGTTTTTTTAAGTGTATCAGCATCGGCCATTGAAAATAAGTATTGTGCAGCGTGTAAAATATGTTACTTATTTGTAACTTTAATTGTTTTAAATAATTATTTTATGTTCTACAGGTTGTTTAAAAGCACCAAGACACTTTTTATTTTTGGAAAAAATACAAAGAGTTTTATTTTGGATGTTACTTGATTATTAGAGTGAGTACATACAATGCACAATTCTTGATATATTTTTTTATTTTTAGTACATATTGTTTTTTGTTTTGTATTTTGCTGCTTACACAATACTGAATTTCAAAGGAAAATAACTCTCCTAAAATATAGAAATTGTAATGTGCACAATGTTACATGTTTGCAATTGTTTTAAATATAATTAAGTATTTTATGTTATACAGATTGTTTAAATGTTACAAGTTCCACCTCAACTTGTTTTTGATTTTGTTTTTATTTATTACTGTTAAATGTTTATTTTTAACTTGGGACCTGGAATATTTGTGATTTTTAATTTAATTTATTATTTTTTATTTAATTTAATTTAATTTTTTTTAACGCATATTGGCCCCAAATATCGGCTTAAGGAAATCAGCAGTCCATATCGGCCATCAAAAAAAAAAACTTGTATTGGTTGATCCTTAGTCAAAAAAGTATAAGTATATTAAACATTTTTACTCTGTTCCTATTTTATCTATCCAGAATAGAATGTCTTTATTGTCATTATACAAAAGTATAATGAAATTGAGTGCGCCCTGCGATGAACTGGCGTCTCATACAGGGTGTACCCCGCCTTCGCCCATTGTAGCTGGATTAGGCCCCCAGTGACCCCCGCGACCCTAGTGAGGATAAAGCGGGTTCAGATAATGAATAATGAAATTGAAACCTGCCATCGTCGTCAGGTGTCATTAAATTATATTGTCATATATATATATATATATACACACACACACACACATATGTACACACAGAGTCTAACATGCAGCATTCACACCATTTCACTCACATTATTTAGGCCCCACCCATCCCTGTTACAGGCTGTTCATTTGTCTGCCCTCTGGCAGAAGGTTCTGGTCCATAAGATGCAGAACATCCAGATTCTCAAACAGCTTCGTCCCCACTGCAATCAGACTTCTGAATTCATTACACTACTCTGCACTTTTAAAACTTATGTACTTTTTAAGGACTTTGCCTGGGTTTTAGGAGTTTTAAATGCATTGTTTTTATTTATTTATTTATTTATTTTAATTGTAGAGTTATGACATATGTACAAAATCTCTTATGAACATATTTTAATTGAAGAATGTTTTGAGTCGTTTTTAAGCCGGGTCAGACATAAACGAAATGTTGTTCCACTGAGTACCTGTCTGGTGTATGTTGAATGACAAAGGAAACTTGAATCTTGAATCTATTTCCATAAAATATTGATATCCATCCATCTATCTATCTGAGCTGAAAACCTTTGAAATGACAGGATCATCATCTGCCAATTGACGAAGTAACAAAAAGCGCTCTTGCAGATCCCCAGTGGTTTCTGTCAGTCAGACAAAGTGTGTGTTAATTCATTGGCAGTATTCTAAGCTCCTACGCTCTGCTCTGCTGCCCTTTTCCTGCTGCTTTGTTACTTCCACCTCCCTCGCCTCCTTCAGCATCACTAATGAGATATGAGCCCTGGGTGAATTTATTTTTGTTCACATCTCTGAGCGAGGGCGCGAAAGTGTGGAGGCTTCACACCCATGTGAAACTGTAATTCACATATCTGCTGCTATAAAAGGGTTCCTTCCCAAAGCCCACCGCTCCAGCTGGGGGAATACACAGAGGGGTAAGTGAGGGAGACGACTGGGTTTGAAGACGCAAGGATGGAAGACAAAAAAATAATTCTCCTCCTCTGACTATTTCTTCTTCTGTCTGTTTGTTGGAATTCTGCTGGAAGTCACACGGAAAAGCTCAACTGTTAAACCAGTGGTTCTTAAATCTGGTCCTCGTGGCTCAGTGTCCTGCTGGTCTTATGGCCTGTTTCCACCAAGAACATTAGCATGGTTTGGTTTGGTATGAATGTAAGGGTACCAAAATAACTGATCCAAACCATACCAGCCAACCGCTTCAAAGAGATCCATGTGGGTGGAGCTAAACAGACTGCATCCCACTGATTGGTCGACAGAATCGTCATTTCCGTGTGACGGAAGGACGAAAGCACAAACAACAAGTTGTCGGTTAAATCTTTTAGTACATCATGTCGATCCACACTTGTATTTCATGGAGCAACAAGGAGGTGCAGAAGCTCCTTTGTATCGTCAGAGAAGACACAGTCCAAAGGGAGCTGGATGACGTCATGAGGCGACGTAGCTGCTGCGGTGGCATTTACCCGCCGACAATGTAGGGTGCTGTAGGAAGTGATACTGAGACGATCTGAACTGGACGAGTCTGGTGGAAACATGCTATTGGATAATCTGCCTTTTAAAAAATAAATAAGTAATACTACTACTACTACTACTACTACTACTAATAATAATAATAATAAATAAAAAATATTTAAAATCTGTATTTTTTTAAATGTAAAAAATATATCTATTTTTTATTTAAAAATTTGAAATTAAATAAATGAATTAAAAATTGTAAAAATAAAAAAGTTACAATTAAATTACATTTACAAATGAATAATAATAATAATAATAATAAGGCAGTCAGATACAGCAGACCTCCACCAAGGCTTGGTTTTTCCTTCACATGTGACGTGATGGAGCCATCGGTGTTGACCCATCTAATGTCCGAAGGTGAGACAATGTGAATGAAAAAAAACCCGCGAGATTCTATCTTGTCTGAATCCTGAGATATTATCAGTGATGTGTTTTAGCTGTTGACCTTTAGTGCAACCTTGACCTTTGACCTTCATTGCTCAAAATCTAATGGGCTCTTCCTTGACCCATTATCTATCATTCCTGAAAGTTTAATCAAAATCCGTTCCGAATTTTTTGCGTAATCCTGCTGACAAACAAACAACCAAACAAACAAACAAACAAACAAAATTTAATACCTCCTTGGCAGAGGTAAAAAATAATATTTAAAAAAACCCACATCATCATCATGGCTTCTGAAGAGCAGAAGAAAGACAGAAATATGTAAAACCTGCAGGACCCTGGACCATGAGGACCAGGTTTGAACCAGTGTTAAATGATGGAGCGTCAGACTTTTAACTGGACTTTGGTTCCTGTTCAGCCCACAGTGAATGAGAGAAACGGCTAAAAATTGCTGCTTGTCGTGTTCACACTACCAGATACAGAAGGGGGAGTTCCAATTTACTCACCCTCCTCTTCATTCTTCATCTCTCCCTCTCCCTCCCTCCCTCCCTCTCTCTCTCACTCTCTCTCTCTCTCTCAGCTCAGCATCTCAACTCTCAGGCTGCGTACAAGCACAGATCTGATGCTCCGCAGAAACACCAGCCAGTCCTTCTGAGCCACTTGCTGGAGAGATTTTGAGTCACAGCTCCTGTGAGAGGTGAGTCATTTGTCTTCTGTCTCACGATGGATGCTTGTAGCTCTACCTCAGAGGACACATCTCTAATTTTATTCACCCTACAGTATTTTAGACTAAACTGCTGGTAAGCTTTTCCAGAATGGCTAGTATTTTATTGACTCAGTGTGTTGTATTCCGACTCCAGGAGCTTTCCTCATGATATCATCACACCTGACTGTGATATTTTTAACAGGACTTCATGTTTGTCTGTGATATTTAGTTTGACTTTACAGTGAACTACAGCGATATTAGAAGTTTTCCACATTTGGGCTGCGGGTTTTCACTGGAGATGTCATGTTTACAGCTTTAATCAACTAATTAAATCTGTTGAATTTTTTTTATCACTTTAGAAGTGCTGCGCTAAAAAAAAAAAAAAAAAAAAAATCAAACTCCAGCTTGGTGATTATGTGGTTATGGTCAGAGCATGACAAACATTTGACAAGCAGTATAACATTTCAGGGGCGATTATATAGTGATAAAATGTATATTTACCATCACACATATTTATGAATGAGAAAGATTAAGTCAAAATAGCAAAGCACTGAAAGAGTTGGAACTGTTTTCACTGCTAATGCAAATAAAATTAAGCATAAAATAGGATTATTTCAACATAAAAACAATCACAGGAATGAAATTTCATGTGCAGTTGTAGATCTCGATCACTTTATTCAATCTGTTTTCTAGAACTGAACCTATAGTGCAGTGCTTTAGAAGGAATTAGTCGATTGTAATTGGGATGATTGTTTTTTTTTTTTTTTACCTTATTAACCACAGTTTTGAACATAATTATTGCTCAAACAGAAGGAACAGAGAGAATCACTGTAAAAAAAAAAAAAAGTGCAATAATATTAAAAGTAGAAAAAACACTGACTACGTTTGCTTTTCAGCAGCCCCCCCAGAGGAATCATGTAAGAATGACATATATCTATTTGGAATTTAAGCAATTATCTAATACTGCCCCCCCCCCCACCCCAAAAAAAAGAGCCCCCCCCCCCACCACACACACACACACACACACACACAAATCTCACCAAAAAATGTGTTATAAGTTAAATTCCTGAAGAATCATGTAACAATGAAGTAAAAATTCTCATAGACGGATAATTTCCCCATTAACTCTTCAGGATATAATGAATCTACAGTCATGGGAAAACAAACGATTAGATCATCAAAAGTCATTAAAAACAATGGTTATGTAATCCACTCCCAACTCCTGTGTGTAAATTAGACAAAAGACAAAATATAGAATGAATAAAAGGACTGTTTTTTTTTTTAGCAGTACAATGCTATAGATATTGATCATTTTGGTTTTTAACAAGAAAACATGTAAAAATTAAATAGAAATCAGCTCCGAAATTTAACCCTTATTAAATATTATAGTATCATTATATTATATTCAACCAAACAAATAGACCTTTAGTTTTACCATGCAGACATTAAAATAAACAATAAATTGAAGAAAACAAAGGGTGGTCTAATGTTTTTTTTTTTATGCTGTATAAGTTTAAATAACTCCTTATTTCTAACATGTATTCCATGCTCTGTATATTTATGTCAGAATCTGTACCTGAATGCATCACGTTATCATGTAACTCTGTAAACAGCACAGTCTAAAGGTGGCTGCTGTGACATCTTTTTTTTTTTTTTTTTTTGCCTTGGCTGAGATTCGCCGTGGCACATGCAGGATTGATTTCACAGCCCAGATAGAGCCTTCTTTTCAGCTGTTCTCCCACTTCCTATGGAAACACAAACACACACACACACAGCTCCAGATGCTGCACAGTCCCGTGGCGTGTTGCCAGATGTGCATTTAATTCAGACATCTGTCCAGAATAACACGAGTCTTGTCAGATGTAGCAGCAGACAGTGCAGTGGGTAGAAGGTGCAGGTTGGTTTCTATATCAACACCATCTCCAAAAACTGCCCAGATATGAAACTCTGAAGTCATCTATTAGCTAAAAACCTCATGAATGCCTCGCTGTGGATTAATTATTCACGCCGACTGTTTGCTCTAGGAACCCGTTCAGTGCAAATATAAATATATTTCTCTCAAAGATTAGTCACCATGGTGGCAAATCAGCAGCTCTCACTGTGAAACTGGAGCTGCCTTTATAGAGACTGACCTGAATCTGACTCCTGATAAACACATCCCCCACTGTGGGAACTAAAAACCTCCGTATCCAAGTTTATTGTTTCCTTTTCTTTAGTTTGCATTAGTTTGTGTCAGCGCTGCAGGCGTCAATCTGACATCGGCAGAGAGATGTGACTTTATTAACCCTTTCATGTATTCTGGTCGTTACAGTGGATCTTTATTCTACAGTTGTTGTCTTATATATTCATGGCTTTTATTGTTTTAGTTCCAGGTTATTCCTCCTCACAACCATTAGACTGTACAGTAGTGCTCAGTAACCTTACATGGTATCAAATAAATTGTATAAAATAAATGCTTTTAGTATGTAATGTGATTTTTTTTGCTGCTGAAACTGTGAAATTTCCCCAGGGTGGGATGAATAAAGTATTTGTTTCTTTTCTATTACAAAGAACATTATGGATAAATGCTTTGCTCACTATATACCAAAGTTATGGAATACAATTAACAGAAGCCAGATCTCTGAATATATTTAAAACCAAATATATTTCTTTTTATTTTATTAACATTTGAAGGGAGATAAAAATAAAAAAAAAAATGGGGTTACAAACCCTAACCCTGAATGTCCCATTGTATAAGTTATGTGTAATCACTTATTATTGCACAGCATTTTATTTTCTTGCAATTTTGTAACTTTTCTAATTATGTATAATCACTTATTGTACATACACATCTTTCCCTGTACTTTTATTTCAGATTTTACCTGCGTCTTAATCCTTTTATGAACTTGTATTTTATTTCATGTACATTTTTATCAATATGAAGCACTTTGAGCTGCAATCCTTTTATGAAAGATGCTATACACATAAAGTTTTTGTTACTGTTATTAGAAGTTATAGGATTATAACACTATTATTATTATTTTTTTTAAATATATTCTTTTTAACTTAAAGTAGTAACTTGTGCATCATCCCATCAGTTTTGTTTTATAGGATATTTTGAATTACAGTAACTTTCGTCAAGATTTTTTTTAGGCTTTTATTCCTTTTTAGACATTAAAAAATATATTTGACAGACATTCTTTAAATTATTATTATCAATTTATTTAATAAGGACAGTGTATATTCATCATCATGCCAGCAGAAAGCATCAATGTAAATATGCCAGAGTTAGCAAAAAAGCTAATTTACATCTGTTGTCTGTTAAATGAACCTGTTTTTCACGGAGTTACGGAAATTCCCACTCTGTTAGACACCATGTGCTTAAATTTGGAAGAAACAAAACATGTATTTAATTATAGAAAGTGATTTAATAATGAAAAGAATCACTAACTAATCTACTGTTTTCTTGCATTTATCATACTCTAATACTAGTTATTACTCACTTCATAGATAATATGCAAAAAAAAGGTTAAGAAAACTGTTAATTAGAGTATTATAACTATTTGATTTATACTCATGTATGTTACTGCAGGTCAAGAATAGAAAAGTTGTCATAGAATTTCAGATGGTGTCCCATGTGCTGCCTGTAAATACAACAACAAAATATATAATATACAAGAGAACAGATAAAAATAGTTCTCTGTTGTAGTGACCAGAATGAATGAAAGGGTTAAAATGTGACAAAACATTTGATTATCCACATTTTAAAAATATATTTCATAGTTTTCACACAGTATGTCAGTAAATTCATGTTTCTTTGTACTGAAAATTAAACGTGGCATCCAGCTGAGTGAAGACTTTTCCAACTCCATTAAGAACATGTTCATGAAATGTAAAAAAAAAATGAAATTGCACCCCACCCCATGGCGAAAGAGGAATACAAATCTAGATTAACCCTTTAATAAAACAGAAATGGCGCAAAAGGGAAGAAAAAAAATTATAAAATACAATATTAAATGTAGAAATATAAAAACAAAGGAGCAAAATTAACAAAAATTAATACATATTTACAAATTAATAAATTAACTTAAATGAAGATGAAGAAACTAAAATGAAGCATAAATAAATAAAATAATTTAATTTGGTCCCAGTAGTTTTAATTTTGGCTTTTTCTTTTTGAAGATAAGATATTCCTTTATTAGTCCCACTAGGGGAAATTTTCTAAATCAGTTGATTAATTGACACTTGTTTATCTCCAGATACAAGAAGAAAATTCTGTAAAAATTTAAGAAGTTTTTTCCTGAATATTAAAACTAAACCATTAATGTTCTTAAAATTCATGTATCAAAGGGTTAAAGCCTAAGTAAGTAGAGGCTCAATATAAGACATAAAAATGGCACAGGGTTACAGTCAACACACACACACACACACACACACACACGCTGCAGGGGATGAGTGAAATGAATTGAAATAACTATATTATTTTATTCCCTTATGTTCAGACAATTCATTCATTCCATATAAAAGCTTGGATGCTTTCAACAGAGCGGACGTACACACTAAAACCACATAACTGCAGCAGATCCACTAGATGTTCAGCGATGGAAGCAATGTGACAAAAAAGTGAAAAGATAATTCACTGTTAATAATACGATTGGTTCTTTAGAAATCTGTCACATGACTCAATAAAAAACGGTTTTTACAAATTTCATAAAGAAATAAACTGCATTTACATAATGGAATCTAATGCTGACATTACACATATACATGTAGAATATCCAATAATAAAAACAGCAATGACTCTTCCAAAAACAAATATAAAAATGTCACGTCAAAAATGTCACGTTATTGAATTTCTATAGAAAACCACAAGCAGCCATTCAATAGGTCAGTTTAGTTTTTTTGGTTACAATTTGTGTATTTATACATGGTGACATTTGACAGTTAACATGAACACATTGTAGAAATAAACATTATAAGTCTAAATGAATGTGTCTAATAATAACATCTGAAAGGAATGATATTTGGCTTTTTTTTTTAATGGATTATGCATTTCTAAACATTTCCCTGTGGTCTACATGAACTATAAATGTTCTGCTTGAGTCTGAATTCTTTATTAATTCACATAAACAGGCTCATCTTCAATCTTTTTTCTGAGTAATGACACCAGAAATAATAATAATAATAATAATAATAATAATAATAATAATAATAATAATAATAATAATAATAATAATAATAATAATAATAATAATAATAATAAAAATTTTAATCAGATTAATCATGGGATTATTTGGGATTAAATATACATTTTTAATCTATATCAATTGTTTCATTTTCCATGAGTAAACAGACTCAAAAAAGAAGGGAATATATCTGCAATAGACATGTTTGTCTAAACAAGGTGATGCATTAACCTACTGTAACGTACACTTTATATTAATGTGGTCTTTTAAAGTGAAAGGTTAAAAAAGTTCTGTGAAAAGAAAACACTGTGTGGGTTGATTGTTCGGTCTCCGTTTTTTTCAAATCATCCACAAAATAGACGAAGAATCAAAGAGAAATGAGGAGAAAAAAAAAATACAAAACATTCGAAAATCCACTAAAATTCACCCCAACAAAATTAAAATAAAAAAACAATGAAATATCTGAAATATATTTAAAAAATATTCGAAAATACCGAAACTGCTTCGATTTCCATTTATCAAAATGAACATGATCTAAGACAAGTCAAAAGTCTTCAGACATCCCCCCGAAGCCACGCCTCCACTGGTAGCAGTTTGGCTCAGGCTCCTATGCTAACTTCGATGGTGGCTCGGGCTCCTAAGCTAACTCTAATAACAGCCTGGACTCCTACTTTGGCTCTGGTCCATTCATACTTCACTATTTAAATAAAGGTTAATGAATAAATGAATGAATGAATGAATGAATAATAAACAATAATGAATAATGAATAATGAACTCACATTATTGTATTCTGTGTGTTCCGAGCGCGCTCAGAAGGGAGAATGTGGGTTTGAGGAATGGCCCAACACTGGGCACAGTTCAATATCTTAAAGGTGGTTCTTAATGCAGTATTTCACAAATGCATGGGATGTCGGAAGACGTTTTTCCCCACCACTAAATACACACTTATCCACTAAAACTAGCGTGTCGACCTGTGCGTTAAAAATCTGTGTTTAATCGCTAACAACCGGCATTAGGCTTTTCTCCATTGACCAAAAAAAGTCAAGTGACCCACGCTGGCAAACGACCGGGCCTCCACTTTGCCCACTGTGCATCTGATGACATCACCATTTTGAGGTTGATGACATGATGATGACATCACAGTTACGACAAAATTTAAGAGAGTAAACAATGCAGAGCAACATAGAAGCGAATCAGACGCCATTTCTCATTGTCTTTCCAGTGCTTCCCCATGTTTCTCAATCCAGTCTTAAGGTCCGTTTTTAGAAGGAAGATTGTGGCTAAAAACTACAAAATATTTTATTGGAAGTGACTTTTGTTTACACGAGAATTGAGTTTTTCTGGGTTGAAAACGCAAACATCTGAAGACACATTCCAGAGTGGAAATTTTTAAAACCATTTACTGTCGTGTTTCCATCTCACAGTTGAAAACACAAAAATATTGCTGTTACACATGCACGTTAACAAGGCAGCGTTCTATCACAGCACCATTTACAGCCTAGCATGAATATTCAATCCAATTCCACAAAAAAATTTTTCAGAATTTTCTTCCGATCATCTCCGTGTAAATGTAGTCTAAATTTGAATGTAAACAGGACTTTGTTGTGGCGTGTAAAACACTTTTGTTGTGGTGCACAATATGATATGAGATGTAACTGGTGTGATGTTATGACATCATGAGATGCTTTATTGCTGCTTTGGTGCGTTTACATGATAAAAAATGATCTGGTCCCATGGTAACCAGTCCTAGATTTTTGTCATCTACTCTCCAACAGCGTAAATACTGATTGGTGGAGTTGTCTCTCAGTCTCAGTCTTTGTGTTTTGAACGTTTTTTTAAAAACTAGATTCAGTTACAATAAACAGACACTTAAGCTAAACTTAGTCCACAATGCAATCATGTCCGTTTATAAAATTACACTGTGGTCAGTTGTAGAAGTTGAGACAATTCTGTCTTTGGTGGCTCGTGAAAAAAAATTTAAAATCAGTGCAAGTTTGATGGTGCCTTGAGATGACGTCCAGATATGATGATATCTGTCATGGAAACGCTCTCAAGCAATAGTCCACGAGCCGAGTAGAGTAGAATTAAGTAGATCCGATACCATGTAGTGGAAACATGATATATGTCATCACATAAACTAGTGGTTTGACCTTGGCCTGGTGTTCCCACTGCAACAGATACTGTTGGAGCTGACCCCATTTAAAGTGGGTTTAATGGGGCGACTGTGGCTCAGTTGGTAGAGCAGGTCGTCGGCTCTGGCTGTCCACACTGAAGACAGTGTGTATTGGCAGTAGCCGTCTGCTGGGGTATGAGTGTGTGGGTGCATGTGAGGAATTGTAAAGTGCTTTGGGCACCCACTGGTGTATAAAATGTGTGATACAAGCACAGTCCATTTACCATTTAACCCGTGGCACTTGCCAAGTCATTTGACACGGGTCAGTGTGGGTCAATGTACCTTTTCCACTGCCACCATAAGCCAAGTGTTTGTGCCGTTTTTTTAGCCAGTGGGAAACGAGTATATGTCAAATGTTTGTGCTGCTTCTTGTCATGGGGTCAGAGGTCACAGTAAATTGTGACTTTAACCTTTCCGACACATCTAGTTGCTATTTTAAAATGTCTGTTCATATATTTAACGTATTTTCTTGTTGTATCTGAAGAAAAGAGAATGAAAAATAAATATTCATGATATGAACTCTGCACAAAACACACTGATGAAGATGCGATAAGGGTTCCACACATATGTACATGTAATGACTGCAATGCAAATGGAGACTCAAACACAGAAAACACACATGTTATGTTAGAGAATAATGCATTCTTGGAAACCACTCTGCATAATGTTTAGAAGTGACCCAGTGAGTCCGTTACTGAAAACAACCACTTGTTAATTAGCAGAACTCTCGCCGCAGCCATTATCCCACACTGTTTCGATCATGACTTGAATGCGGATGGTGCGATTGTTTTCTGCCGATTTCTTGAGTGTGTCTTATTGTCACCACGGCAACCTCTGAAGAAGAGCTCATGACCGTCGTCATTCGGTAGCTCACGTGTCAGTCTGGCCACAGGATTGGCTGCAGATTCACTTCTCCTTGTTGTGTTCAGATAATTACGCTGCAAGAGGCTCTGGCTCCAGCTGCCGTCCACACACGAGACGCGGAGGCGGCCAGTTTTCACATCCTGACACATGACCAGCTCTGCGGTTACTTTGATTTTGGCAAAGAACCAGAATGAATTTTTATACCTTGTTAAGTTAGCCAATATGTAGATGTTATTTTAGACAGTTCTGAGGGTGTGAGGCTGATTTTACCCATCAGCCTTTGATCATTACATGTAGATTTAGATGATTTATTCATTGTCAGACAGGGAACTTCATCAATATTATAATGATAATTAACTTTAATGATGCCCTCTGACACTATCACTGGTTGTGTGACTTTTATGACCCGTATGATTATTGTATAAATATATACAGCAGTTAAGCTCTGCTGCCTTATGGCTACACTCAGGGCTCATAGATTTATATTCCCACATTACGTCTTTGGATAATTAATGGTGTCCTGCACTTGGTTAATAAAGCACAACTCAACTAAATGTTTACTTGTAGAAAACAGGGAGAGGATGTGAGCTGTCAACATGGTTACATTAAAACCACTGCAGTGATTTTTACATAACATGATGAAAGAGGGGGAAAAAACCATCAACTCTTTACATTGATTTTGGTGAAAGATGGATGTTTTCTTAACCCATAAGTGTCCAGTGTGATTTTTGTGGCAGTTCCTGAATTATTTTTTTTCCTCTTTATTTAACCATTTCTAAGTGATTTATCAACATTTAGTCTCCTATTATCCACTGAATTTGGCTTTTTTTCCCAGGGTTATTGTATGAAACAGAGAAAAATGTAAGAAAATGTGTCTTTTTCAGTAGAATATAGCATTAACTGAACACATTGATCCAACCATGTGTTTTACTGGAGAATCAATGTTATAGAAGATGACAGTGTTTCCATGGTAACTACAGTATGGAGCCTCTTAATGTCAAAATTGTTAATTTCTGATGAACATGGAAAGATTACAAACTGTGTTTTACACCAACAGATGCTTTTGGTTGATGGTGAATGTTTAACATTGACCCATATTTTAAGATTCAATAATGTTTATAGTCATGACATGTACACATAATTAAATGTAGCCTGTGTTCAGACAGCTGGTCTTAATGCACAATTTAGAATCTTTGGTGAAATCAGATGTTTTTGTTGTGTGCTCGTTCATATTACACATTAAATGTGACTTCTATCAGTTTTGTGTTTTAACTGAATGCGACTGAGGTGACACACGTATGCAATACATGACCACACGGGCACACGCTGAGGTACCATTACAAAATATCTAATATGTATGGGATTTAAGTCCACATGTGAAAGTGGCCTGTAGGTTGGATGCAGACCTCCACCAAGGTAGACCCCCATTTCCAGATCTCCCCATTCCCAACTTACCCTGAACGTTTCATCAAAATCCTTCCATAACTTTTTGAGTTAACTTGTTAATTAACAGACAGACTGATGAACAAACTGGCAAAAACATGATGTCCTTGGCAGAGGTAATCAGATTTGGATTATATCCCACTTTTATTGTTTGGCTTTTAACTGTGTGATTGTGCAGTCCTCTGTGTTTTATTTATTACATTGTTGGAGGTTTATGTACTAATTTATTGTCTTTAGTGTAGATTTACCTCTGCCAAGGAGGTTGTGTTTTGCTGGTGTTAATTAATCTGTTCGTAAGAGAACTCAAAAAGTAACGGATAATATCTAATAAGATATTAGATATTATGTTATTTAGATAATTTCTAAAATAAGATTTAGATAATTTTTCAGAAAATGTTGATACTGGCACAAGGAATAATTGATAAAATTTTGGTGGTGATCAGTGGAGGGGGGGGGTACAGATGTCTTTCATTTGGTAGGTCAGGGTGGAACGCTGCTGCTAAAACTGATCATTTATGGAAGGGGGGTGATCTGCCTTGGTGGAGGTATGCATTCTTGGAATGGATTTCTAGTCATTTAATTGTTTATGATTTGATGTGGAGCACTTTGGAACGTGTTCCAAGGATATTATGAAGTGGATTGATTGGATGGGAAGTGTTGCCTTAAATACTCACATATATTTAATAAAAAACAGTCTAAGCACAATAGGAAAATGTGTGATGTATGTAAAAACAAAAAAAATTAAAACTGCAAGCAGTCGCAAAGGCCTTCGCCGTCCCTCGCGACCACCTCCCCATGTGTCGTCCGAGTCAAATTTGAACCAAAATCGGTATTTCTATGTCCGAACTACAGACATTTTAATAAAAGTACATTTCTAGGGGGCGCTAAAGTACAAAATCAGAATGTCTTTAGTTAAATGGATATAGACGTCTGTGTCAAATTTCAGCCAAATCGGTGTTCGTATGTCCAAGCTGAAGCAATTTATGTAGTGGTCATTTTTCCCCGAAAACGCTGCGACAGCGTAGCACAAAAACGGTGCAACTTTTCCCAAAAATATGGATAACTTTTGATGTCCCACTGGTCGAGATCATGTTCACTGATTTTTTAGGTCATTTAGCCAAACGGCCAAGGAGGAGATAGATAAATTCCAATGACAGTGAAAATCCATGACTCAAAATTTTGACAAATTCAATCCAAAATGGTGCACTTCCTGTTGGTTTATGGACGTGGCCATCGAGAGGTTTTTTGTTTATCGTCATATGTTGAACACGTGTACCGATTTTCATAGCTCTAACTTCACTAGAGCGTGATCTGGTCTAATACAAACTATTTCACCTTTTCTAGGGGGCGCTGTAGACACATTTATTTACTGACTTTTATGAAACCTATAAATACTGGCAATTTTTCACACTTCTGAGGTATGTGCAAAATTTGGTGAGTATTCGTGCATGTTCAGGGGGTCAAATTAGAGGTCAAAGGGCTGACTCAGATCAATAGTCCTTGTGCCCAACGCGGTCTGTGATGAAGGCCTAAAAAGAAATATAAAAACAGCATGTACAGTGGAATGCAGTATATGTGCAATAATATGTGTAAATGAATGGCAGCAGAACTACAGTATAGCTGAACTAAAGTGATAAAAAGGAGTAAAAATAGGTTTGTGAGCAGCTGGTCTTTATAGTCTGTTGTTGAAATGTATTGTCATCGCGGTGAAGTTTCTAGGTAAATACAAAGATATCACATGCTATTGAGTGTTTAAGTGCGATTAAATAATTATAAGAGTCTGTATTTGTGTGATAAGATGGTGTTTACACAATCTTTATAACAAAATGGGCTTTATTCAACATCAAATTTCAACAGTTTGGAACAAATCTCTAAGCACATGCTCTTTTTCAAAAGTCAGATGATCAGATGGAGAACTTTGAAAGAAACTTCCCTTTTTGATGTTGTCATCAGTGGGTGTTGTTTAACTGTGTGGTTTGCTTCTTTTTTTTTCTCCCTTGAGCAAACAAACATATTAAGATCCCAATCAATAAGACCCGCCCCCTGAGACCATCAGCACAAAGAGGAAGAGGAGTTCAAAAAGATAGAGGGAGGATGAAGAGGGGCGAGGGAATAAACCTTAGAGACAGAATGAGAGCGAGGGTATAGAATGTGTGTGATAAAAGCAGATGTGAACACACTGTCAGAGCCACAGGAAGTACAACTAAATATTCTGTAAATGTTAAAACATGAATGAAGAGGGAGGAACAAAGCTGGAGGGTTAATGATGTGAGCTTCCCTCTGCATGTTCCATTAACACTGCTCTACATTTTTTTTTTCTTTTTAGAAAGTATCTGCTTCAGACTTTAAATGTGCTAAATCATACATACTTTAATAAGATGAATCACAAAACAAATTACTTTAATATGTATAATGGTGTGTTATTCTACATATATGTTGGTTTATGTCCATGTATACAATGGATTCACCTTGAAAGAACCTGTAAAGTGAATGGATCATAATGTGCAGACAGTGTTTTGAAGTAGATCTGAGACCAATATTCCTGTTTGTTCCCACACTTGGTGAGTTCCTGTTACAAACTGTCTCTATTAGACAGCATTGATTCATTTTAAAATAAAGTGTGCTGTTCTTAACTACATCCCATTCCCATGGAAATCTTGATTCAGAATTAACATTTCCATGTAAACACAAAGGAAATAGCTTTAATTCCCAATTATTTTATCAAAATAAATAGTTCAGAATTTAAAAAACACATGCGTGTCTATGCGTAAACAAGCAATCTGCCAAAAACACAGTTGAGTTCCACAACCGGAAGTTACAGGACGTGACATCAAGCAAAATGCTGGATAAATGTCTTACAGCAGCACGTACTCTCATCTAAGTGAGAGGCTTTTCAGTCGTTAATGATACTAACAGGAATACCCGACAAAGGTACGGTGAAACCAGCCTCTTATCTCTGCTTTGTTGATCTCAATAGACCCCTGTTAGACAAATTGGACCCAGTGCCCCACATCATCTCCAAATCTGACCATTGTTATTCTACATTACGGGCTGGTGGACCAACATCAAAGACAAGTGCATTCAGGCTCCTGTGCTCACTTCCTGTTAACGTACTAACTATGCTCGTTATATTGTGTTCACACACTGTCTGTACAGAGAGGAAAAGGAAATGTGGAAAACAGCCATAAAATTGGGGTTGTTGTGATTTCAGTTTCAGTGGCTGAAACTAAAAAAATCTGTTAAAAATTAATTACATTAATTAAAAATTACCTACAATCATTATATGTGGAAGAAACTATGAACCTTCACTAAACTGATATCAGTTTTAGACAATTTGTTCTTTTGCTCTGAGAAGATTATGCCAATACTTATTTAAATTACAGTTTTAAGAGAGGGGGTCCCACAGTGCCCCCTGGACTCCCTGTAGATCTGTCCTTGTACATGGGTTGGAGACTCCCATAGGTAAGAACTAGGGCTGTCAAAGTGAATGGATTAATGTGGGTTAATCCATCATCATGATTAATCTAATTCAAAATTTTAATGAAATTAAATGGAATGGTTCTTTTGATTTAAGTTGTTTTGTTGAAACTGTTGAACGTGTTGAATAAACTTGTTACTTGTATATTTTGGAATATATTTTATCATATATTATATCACACTTTTTGGTGTTTTTTTTCCTGTAATAGAACAGTTTTTCAATATTTTTTTTTATTTGTTAAGCACTTTTTCGAGTGAATTTTAGCATGTTTTGTAAATTTTTTTCTCAGTAATTTTTGTGTATTATGTAGGAAATTTGAGTACCCAAAAAAACAGGGGTTGGGGGCAAAATAGCTGACCGACTGCGTTTTAATCATGATCAATTAAAATTAATCCAAAGCAACCCTGTGATTAATCCAATAAAAAATGTTTAAACATTTGAAAGCCTTAGTAAGAACACATACCAGCACTGACAATAGACAATTTCGGGAGGTTCTGCAGACATCTCGTGTAAAAACGTTGTCATCTTTGAACAGCTGTCAAATGCTCAAGTGCTATCAAAACACAGAAGTATTCAACTGGAAATCCTCAAGTACATATCTGGGATACGACTGTAACCAGACGTCATATTGTGCAAAGAGTCAATTGGCTTCATTGTGGAGTCAAGGTCTCTACTAACCATGTAAAACCTCAACCATTAAATCACTGACAGAAAATTCTACTTTTTTGAAACTGGAGCCTTTATTGGTCCTTCTGAACAACCAAAACCTTTTTCTTTTTCAAATATCAATTACCAGGTATGAGTTTAAATGTTGTGTCAGGTCTCAACGTTAACATATTTTTAAAGAGAAACGTAATAGAACACAAACATGTCTAACAAACTGGTAGTTATGTTTCAAAATTGTCACAATTCTGTGGCCCCTTTCTTTACATTCTTTATACTCTTTGCGTAATCAAATCTTAATATATTTCTGACTTGCTCTATTAAAATTGTATAATGTATGAATCAGTTTATTATTGAAATTTTATAATACATGTACTCTTGTAATTTTATTTCATTTCTTATTTATAATCAGTTTATTTTGTCACCCTGTCTTAAAATTTTACTTTAATTTTTAATCAATGTGAAGTACTTTGGGCTACAGTGTTTGTATGAAAGTTGCTATAAAAATAAAGATTATTATAAAGATTATTAATGACAGTCTTGTGGCGTCACTAAAGTCCTCAGGTGAATTAATTCCTCTCCCTGGTGGGTTATATGTATCTAATTGTATACATCAGAGTTTTCAAGAAGGAAAAAAAAAAGTACCACACTGATGTTGTAGAGGGCCTTAAAGGTTATGTATTAAATATGATACATTTGGCCTTATAGGGTTAAAAGACTAAAATTCAATCACGACTGTTTTCGGAACCTGGCAAATACTTTTCTACTAAAATCAGCTGCAAAACAAACTTCCAACTGTCACTTATGTTTGTGAAGCTTTTTAAAAATTAACCCAAGCTCGACCATGTTCAGTGAAAGTTTGTCCAAGAAAAACATTTACAGAAAAATATCGCAGACAGGCCAAGTTTATTGGTACAAGGTTCAGTCAGTGAAAGTTAAAGACCTGACAGAGTGACACACAGACAGTTTTGGTCACACAGGTCAGACTGGACTGCTTTTGGGGCTGGTTTTAGCCCACGGACCGTATGTTTGACACCCCTAACATAGACTACACATATTTAGTACAAAGAGGAACTGTGATATCAATCCTTTTTTTTCCTCTGAACCGCTCAGGTTTTGTGATTTATTCATCAACATCCTGGCTTTTTGAGCCATAAATGACCATGTATGGACAAATGGGGTGGGGTTATGAGAGGAGGTGTGGTCAGAAGTGGGCTAATACGAAGGAATGACTTTGTGAAGTTCCTAAACTTTATTAAGCATTGTATGAAAATTTGATTTTACTGTCTGATTAGGATGAGATTGGACTGATTCCTGGGGGAAAAAATAATTGACTTTTTAATAGAAGTCAAAGGGAGGCCGGATTTTCAGAATAACAGTACGTGGCTACCTGGGAGGCGGGGGCTGGTTGGATAACACAAGTGCTGATGGAACACCAGTATCATGGATAGCGCCTTGGTTTTACACATGTTAAGTAAAAGTGAGTGAGTGTTAAAGCACTGCTCTGACTTAAAAACCTGATCGACAGTCAGATACAGTACGCTGTCATGTAAGTGTGTATACTCATGTATGGGTCTAGTGGTGCTTCATAGTCAGGGGAGGCGGGGCTAAAAGCTTGTCTTTCAAATCCCTCTGTATGCAATAGAACGGTACTACAACCAATCAGCGTAATCTTTAGGATGATGTAGTTTGAGTGCCAGAAAGTTCACGGAGGAATCCGAAGAAAGTTACGAATGACTAAACAAAATGGTGGATTGTGGAACTTAACGACTGTTGTCGCCAGTTGGCAGCCATCTATCGTCATTGTTCTTCTTCTTTGGTTGTTTCTGGTTGTTTCTCCCTGAATCGCTGCAACGTCACTTTGTTACGCTCTATACTTCACTGTGATTCGTCGGCCAGTTTCAGGGAAATCTTGCCAAAAGTTACAATGAGCATAACTCGACCATCTATGACAGCAAATTATATTTGCTGCCGCTAGGGGTGTCTGGTGCGGCTAGGCTAGGCATACTCTTAATTCATGCGTTTTTTTGTGTTGTTTTTTTTTTTTAAGTATTAGAAACACTGACATAAGACTACTCTGTTAATTCACCCAAAAATCCATCTATAGCTTTTGCTCACTATTCAAAAATTATTTTCATCTGACATAATAATGAAATATAGAAATAAATAAGACAAAGAAAATGTAAATAGAAAATGACAGAAATTAAATGCAGGGACAACAATTTTAAAAAGGAAAAATATAAGAGGACGACAAAATAAATAAATAAATAGTAAGGAAATAAATGTATCCAGACATTTTTATATTTTTGCACGTATGTCTGTATTTTTGCAAAGTTTTCCATGAACACATCGAAGCTAAATGCCTGAAGTGTTAATGGTTCTTATCACACCAGCTTTATCATCAGGTGTTTGATCACAGTGGAACCAAACAGCAGCTGAGCAATTATGTGTGAACATGAATCACATTTATAGATATTTCCATAAAGTGCCTTTGGTTTTCTCACAGGAGAAAGAACCTGGAGGCCTTTTCTCTTATTAATGAGTCACTCTGGGCTCTGCTGTGGAAGTCTCAGTTAATACAACAAATATCTGCTGATAGTTTTCAAGCACTCTGCAGTTTAACAACACAACCTTTTTTTATTCACAGTGTTAATTGTCATGAAAGACATTTCTGGAACTGAAAAAAGGGAAATCTGCCGTACACTTTAAAGTCATGACGTTTTTTATTTTTTTTTATTTTGCTTCAGCAACTTCAAGGGTAGATTGTAAAAAAACAAACAGTTCAATGAAAATCAGGTTTAAAGAGATTCATCCTCTACTTCATCAGTTTCTTTGAGATGAATGGATGAATTATGTAATAGGTCTTTCAGCAGGTACATGGTGCTGTATAGAAATCTAAATTCACCTTGGGTTTTATTTATTTCACATTCTCAATGGTTCACAAAAAAGATAATACAGAAGCTATATATACACTTTCAGAAAGCACCACAACAAATATACAGTAAAATGTTTTATCCTTGGCTTGGTTCTTTTGTATTTTATCTATCCGTTTGTTTGTTTTTTTCCTCTATATTTCCATATAATGGCATTACACTTTCTGCAATTTGGATAAAACGAAATAAAGTAAAATATATCTTTTATTTTAACACTACAACTCCTTTAAATGTTTAAATGTTATCATGTCTGAACAGGTTTCCCTCTGATATATCGCTGCTAAACTGAATACAATACACAAATGGCATTTATTTTGAAGTCTTTTGTGTCTCAGTACTAGTTAAATTGTTGCACATGCGCAGGTGCATTTCTGCACAAAAGTCTTATTCCACTTTGTCATTTTTGTTTTTGTAGGTTGAAATGAACATTTTGTTCTGATTCTCTTTTTTCAAATACAAGAAGAAAATACAGGAAATATGAGCACAGCCTTAAAAATACACAGAAACTCCACAAAATGGGTTATAAAGGTTAGAATTAACTCAACAAAACCAGCTGTTCGGTATCATAATATAATCCAAATAACAAGCAGTTTAAAATGGTCAAATATATAAAGCAAACAAACCAATGAGACAAACTTTACAAAAAGATAAAAACTAAACTGATCCATTATTGCATTATTACTTCAGGTCACATGATGAAGGAATGATCATAAATGTTGTCTTACCTTTGCTGTTTTTTGAACATGACTTGTTTTTAATGAAAGACAATTCCACTCCATACAGTTCAGTGATTTGTGTTACACTCAAATGATTCCCCCTGGAAACAAATGGTCCAGGGTTTCACAGGTAAAAGTGGGCGGGGCAACCCTGGTCCCTGAGAGCCTCAATCCAGCATATCCCTCCTGCAGCACACCTGGTAGATGTTATCGTTCTTCTGCAGAACTTGATGACAGGCTGATCATGTGACTCAGGTGTGTTGGGAGAAGGATATATATAACACATACTGGACTGTGACTCTGGAGGACCAGGGTTAGCCACCCCTGCCATAGAATGTTCAGATCAGCTGACAGTTTTAGACACAGTTACAGCTAAATATACAGTACACACTGTACACACTTATCAATAATCAATATAAAAAATATTACATGACTGAAACTAGGAAAAACATTTATCGATGTTTATGCAGTGAAACAAAAAAACTGCAAAAATATAAATCTGTTCCTACAGTACTATTAATACTAGGACTTTTACTATGACTACTACTATTAATACTACTACTACTTCTACCACTACAATGATGACTACTACTACTCCTACTAGCACTATTACTACTACGACTACTACTACTACTATGAGTACTAATACGTATATGCCTGTAGTAGTCCTACTACTATGACTAGAACTACTACTATTACAACTACTACTATGATGATGACTACTACTACTACAACCATTATCACAACTAGTAGTACTGCTACTCTGACTACTACTTCTAGAATGACAACTCCTACTACTCCTTGTAATAATAATAATAATAATAATAATAATAATAATAATAATAATAATAATAATAATAATACCTTTGATTTGTATAGCACTTTTCTGGACACTCAAAGACGCTTTACATTAGTAGAAAAAAAGTAGTACTACTACTACTACTGCTACTATGACTTGAACTATCTACAACTACTACTATTACTTCTACCAGTAGCAGTACTACTATCACTACTACTATTACTATTTTCTGGGGGTGGGGGGTCATCCCCGGTTCATCCCCCCCTATGTTCTATGAGTCTTAAACACAAAATGCCTGAAAGAGGAACCTCACATGCAGTGAAGTCTGGGCAGAGGGGGGGTTGCTACCGTCCCTTTGACCATTCCTGGCCCATCCTGGGCCGATTGGGGTGCACCGCTGTCCCTGGTGGGGCAACAAGGTTCGAACATGGGTGAGGGTCTCATGCGCTCAGTTTGACTTAACGCCGGCTGGAGAGAACTGAACCCCAGTCCCGGTCGCATCTGCTGCCCGTGTCCTCACACACAGGCAGCAGAAAAGACCACATGAACTGCATCATCAGAGAAAACTATTGATTTTAAATGTTTATTTAGTGATTTGAGCCTCATTTATGTTATTTATGTGGGAATGAGGGTCAGAACATCCAACACAAGGTTTTTTCTGTGAAAAAAAAACAACCCCCCCCCCTCTGTTTTTTTGGACAAACCCCACCCTGACCACCACTATCACTACAATGACGACTGCTAGTTATGCTACGAATACTGTTAGTGTTATTAATAACATTAGTGTGTAAACTTACAACAGTGTGCATGTTCCTGTTTTAAAGATGGGATTTGTATGTTAGAATACATCTGGACTATGTTATGGGGGAGAGGTCCAGAGGATTAAAGGCTCTGAAACCATGGAGGACAAACATGCAGAAGGATAAGGAAGAGATGTTCAGAGAGTACACATGGACAGATGAGTCTGCAGCAGGTTTGGTACCAGCTGGGAGAGGGTCTGCAAAATGAGAAGCAGAAGATTGGAATCACTGCGAGGAGCCAGTGAAGCAGCTTAAGAGTCAGAGGGATGTTTTCAGAAGGAAAAAGTAGTGCTGATGATCCCAGCAGGATCTGTTTACAGAGGTGAAGCAGACAGAAGATAATCCTCCTGTGGAAGCAGAGCATGAGCAGGAATGTCAGCGCTGTCAGGTGGAGCCAGGAACTGCTCTGGAGCCAGGAACTGAGACTGTGCTGTTTATAGATTAAATAGACTGTTTTACCCATGGTCCCAATAAACAGGATAAAAGAAGTACATTCTGTTGTTGTTTTCAATTACAAATGCCTGTGTTGTTTTTATTCACAAATTACAGGATACATTAATTCTCAAACTGTCAGGACTGAACCCCTAATGGACAACTCAAAAGTTGATATTAAAAAATAAACCAAAGTTTAATGACAAATTACAACAAAACACGCTCAAACAGAGCATTTCTACCATTTGTCAAAAATCAATCTTACAGTAAAGAGGGAAAATCATAAGATGACAAAGTATTAAATTAAATTCCCTCACTTGGAGGAAAAACTGTTTAGAGACAAAGTTTCAAAGGAAAAACAAAAGACAAATAAATAGGTATCAAATCACTTTTAAACAAGACAGTGACTGGCTTGGTTATCTAATAAAACAACACAAACTAGCAACAGACAAGGAGGGAAACATCTAATACCTATCTATCTATCTATCTATCTATCTATCTATCTATCTATCTATCTATCTATCTATCTATCTATCTATCTATCTATCTATCTATCTATCTATCTATCTATCTATCTATCTATCTATCTATCTATCTATCTATCTATCTATCTATTTATCTATTTATCTATACACATACATATACACACACATACATATACACACACA
The DNA here is from genome assembly GCA_020466265.1 of Siphamia tubifer. Taxonomy (NCBI): domain Eukaryota; kingdom Metazoa; phylum Chordata; class Actinopteri; order Kurtiformes; family Apogonidae; genus Siphamia; species Siphamia tubifer. The sequence continues at coordinate 48,050,655 of CM035798.1, read as the reverse complement.
CACAAGGGCGGGGGTACCACCAGACACAGGTGACGCACATCAGGAGCAGGAACAATCAGAAGACACATGGGAGAACACGGGTAAAGGTCAGACTAGACACAGGACAGAACACAAAAGGAAATCTATCAAAATGAACAGGAAGTGACAGACAATCAGAAACAAAACATTAAATAATACCTTATAATTTCCTGGATATGAATCAAACCTGTGGGAACTGACTGGTTCTCACAACAAGTATTCAGAGAATGTCTAATCTCGCCCTTTTTTTTGTGCCAATCTCAAATTTCTATGACAACACGTTCTTCAATTAGAGCCAATAATGAGATTTTGACCATTTAGTTAATTGTGACCTTGGCCTTTGACCTTTGCTCAAATGGATCATTGTATCTGATACAGATTAGCTATATGTATATACCCATGTGAATTCATGGTGATATCTCAAGTATTCATTGGGTTGAAGCATGATATGTCTCTGTGAACAAACACACACACACACACACACACACACACACACACCACAGACACACACACACACACACACACACACACACACACACACACACACACACACACAGACATACGAGATGAGTAAAATAATCTCACCCAAGCAATGTTGGGCAAGATTAATTAAATATCTGCTATATCACAATTGATAGTATTAAGGATTTCCATTTCCTTTAATGCACATTTCCTACAGACCAGTGATGTCCAAACCTGGTCCTCCAGGGCCAGTGTCCTGCATGTTTTAGATATTTCCGTCTTCCAGAACACCTGGAAGCTATTACATCATTATAAGGCTTCTGCAGAGCATGAGGATGAGCTGATCTTCAATTGAACCAGGTGTGTTGGAAGAGGGAAATATCTAAAACATGTAGGATACTGGCCCTCGAGCACCATTGCTATAGGCCAGGGGTGCCCAGTCGTGGTCCTCGAGGGCCGGTGTCCTGCATGTTCTAGATGTTTCCCTCTTCCATTACTCCTGGAGGCCATTGCATCATTATCAGTCTGATGAGGAGCTGATTATTCACTGTCAGTGCTGATGCATTCTGAATGGATAATTTAGTTTAAATATGCAGAAAAATTCAACCATTTTCCTTTTAGTTTTGTGCATGGACAAGGTGTCAAAAAGCAAGAGGTTTTTTTTTTTTGTTTTTTTTTTACATTTTATTAAAAACATTTTTAAGGCAATATTTAAATTGTTGGGACCACATTTCAATACTAGTTTTCTTCTTTAGTAATTTTTTTTCCCAAAATTTTCCAGATTATTTGTCATTTTGTAAATATTTCTTCGTTTTTGTTGCTCATTTTGTTTATTTTTCTAAAAAAATGTTTTTTTATTTGATTTTCTACCGTTTTTGTGTCCTACTTTGCTAATGTTACCAATTATTTTGTTAGCTCTCAGGAGTTAAAGGGTTAAACTGAATCACATGGAAGAGGGAAATATCTAAAACATGCAGGACACCGGCCCTCGAGGACTGGAGTTTGACACCTGTGTTCTAGATGTTTCCATCTTTCAGTAAACCTGACGGTCATTATCAGGCTTCTGCAGAGCTTGATGACAGGCTGATCATTTGAATCAGGTGTGTTAGATGAGGGATACGTCTAAAACATGCAGGACAGAGGCCCTTGAGGACCAGGATTGGCCACCCTTGCTATAGACCATGGGGGGGGGTCAAACATATGGGCCACAGACCACAACTGGCTCCCAAAGGATTAAATCAAACTACGGGATGAGCTAGCATCCTGTTAGGAGCCAATACAGAATGCCAATCACGTCCACTTCCTGTTTTGTTTTTGTTTCAACTAGCAACATGGAAGGACAGATACTACGTTCGATTTTTGCTTTTATTATTGTAGTTATGATGAAGCAGCAGCTCAACCGAATCAGCGTACTAATGCCAGCAGTGTGGAATATGTACGTCACCAAGGCGATATACGTGCATCATAGTGACCAGACTAGGAGCATGTGAAGAACGACAGGAATAATGTTAAGAGGAATTAACTGTTTACATGTCAGAGGAATGATCAAATTCATGATTAAGAGTCAAATAAACCAATGACTTTAATCGGAATTAACTTTAATTTTGAATAGTCATTTTCAACTGGAATTAGGTGTATACATGGTCATCTTAAAGAGGAATTAACCTTTATTCTGAATTAAACAGGAATAAAAACTCATGTAAACAGGCCCATAGTGTGGTATGTGTGGACGCATCATATATGTTTTGTAAAACCACAATAGTATTAAATAAACATTGGACTCATGCCTGTTTCATTCATATTTCATTGTATTTGAAAATTGTTATAAAACAAGCACATACCTGTTAAGTTCAATATTTTTTCCATGTTTGAAAAAAACAGGGATCTTATAAGTCAAACACTTGACGTGATGCTGACATGGTTTTGGATTCCAACCCCAAAAAATGAGTTAAAAACAGGTGTCAGGGCTAACTCAACAAAAGTATGTTCCCCAGTGGAATCATTCTGAAAAATGGCCAAAGAAAAATACATTCTGCTGAAGGATGTAAACGACTGAGCATAACTGTAAAATGAAAGTTATAACTAAAGTGGCTTCTTGCACTTGATCTGTTTTTACTCATTCATTACAAATCTATTCCATCATCCTCATCGTCATCATCCTCTTCATCATCATCATCATCATCATCCTCATCCCCATCATCCTCATCTTCATCCTCTTCATCATCATCATCATCATCATCATCATCATCATCATCATCCTCATCCTCTTCATCATCCTCATCATCTTCATCATCCTCATCCTCATCATCATCATCATCATCATCATCATCATCATCATCATCATCATCATCATCACTGACTCTGGCTCTGTCTAGTTTCATCTCTCCTCTCCTTTATAATACATTACATCTCCTGTCAGGGTGAATATTAATTCAGAGTACAGGTTTGTTTAATGTGGTTTTTGAAGAATATTGTTCAGGACCTGAGAGCTGAGCTGTTTGCAAAAATAGCCCGATTAAGTAGTGTTTTTTAAAGGACACAGCAGGACGGGCTCAGGTCATTTTATCCACTTTTTGTTCAAATGTTTGGGTGAAAGTGACACTCATACAAAATCTGCTTTTCATCATTAACCCATAAGATAAAAGAAAAGAGGAAACAACATCAGACATTTGTGTTTCATTATATTTTATTTATGGCAGCTGTTACATTTCTAAATCTCAAAGGACGAATGCCTAACTGTTTAGCACTTAATTTACATATAGTGTTGAGTAGGAATGAGGTGGCGGTAGCCTTGTTTAGGACTCATGCTTGTGTTATCAATGTTAAATAACACCTGCAATATGTTGACTGTCTTTCCTGTCATTGTCCTGCAGCTACAATATAGTTCCATGAGTCATTCATATACAGTAATCAGCACTTATGGTGCATCTATTTAACATTTCTTAAGTGATTTATCACCATAAATCATGTTATTATCATCTATATTTAGCAGTTTTTCAGTGAAAATCATTTTCCTGTATCCTCCTGATATCCAGGAATGTGAAAGTTTTGGCTTTTTAACATTATCTATTTGTCTTAAGTGGAAACTACATAATAAAACAGTTTTTTCAGATACATTTTTAAAATGATTTCTATTTATTTATTTCATTTTTAATGGAATGTGCTTTGCAATGGACAGCAGTTTTAATATAAAACAGTGAAACTGTTGTCCCCTACAGGGGACAAAAATGCATTTTTGGATGTCAGGAGGATATGTAATTTTCTGATCATGTACTTTAAACATCATGATGATATATTTGAGGATTATTTTATCAAAAAGAGGAAAACCCTGAGGAAAAAAACAAACTTTTTCAGCAAATATATCATTAATTGAATGTAAAGCAAGTGTTTCCATCCACTGTCATTGATTCAATTCCATGAGTTTTAATGGTCAGTCTCGCTGTGTTTCCATTACCCTTGGAAATTCACAAAAATGTAAATAGCGCGATGAAAAAAAATTGGCAATGGAAAAACATGGATTAAAAAAGCCCACTAAAATATTGCACATTTTAAAAATTTCAGATGTTTCAATATTCTAACATATGGCAAAAGTGCAACGGAAACCCTTTTTTTGCAGTGATCACGGTCACATGTGATCACTTCTCCCTGAGTGAAAATGGTGCAATACACATGGACAGAGGAGGAGACAGAGACTTTTCTTGAAATAATTCACGAGAAAACATTTTAGAGACAGAAAACAGCAACGTACTATCAAGACATGGAAAGGTCCATCTTCCAGCAGTGAACTCTCATGGTCCTGCCTAGAACAACCGTCAATGGAAACACGTTCAAAGTGCAAATATACTTTCCGAATATCGCTTTTTTTTTTTTGCACAAAACTGTAATGGAAACACAGGTAGTGTCGTAGAAGATGATGGTGTTTCCATGGTAATGAAGGAGCCTCTGAACGCCCAAATGGGACATATCTTCTAATGATCATGAAAAGACGATGAACGGCATTTTACACCAATTGTTTTCATGTTAAAAAATCAGCAGGTTTTAAACAGTTCAGATCAGTCAATGTCTTTGGTTTGGGACCCACGTTGGACTATTGATTATTCATCTCACCCAACATTGGTTAGGAGAGATTATTGTAATCACTGTGTGTGTGTGTGTGTGTGTGTGTGTGTGTGTCCACAGAGACATACTCAATGAACTCAATGAATACTTGAGATATCACCATGAAATTCCATCACCTATATGTCTATGCATACATATAGGTAATGCGCATCAGGTGCCATGATCCATTTGAGTAAAGGTCAAAGGTCAAGTTCACAATTACCTAAAAGGTCAAAATCACATTATCGGTTATAACTCAAGAATGGAGGGTTACAGAACTTTCAGATTGGTAACACACGATGCGGAATAAAGATTTCTACAATTCCCATAATTAGTGTTATCATCTACGACCAATAGTTTTTGAGATCTCTGGATGTCAATAGTCACAAAATGTCGCAAAATTAACTTCTGTAACACTGTTTGTGTGTGTCAAGCATAGACATATCACGCTATAACTTAATCAATACTGGATATATTATCATAATATTACACACACTGATGCATATATACATATAAGGTCAAAGGTCAAGATCGCATTTAGCAGAAAGGTCAAAATCACATTATTGGCTCTTAATTTAAGAACGGGTTGTCATAGAAAGTTGAGAAAAATAGGGGCGAGTTTAGGTATCGTCTGAATACTTGTTCTTCCTGTTTTTCAGGTGATTCTCTGCAGCCTCATATGTAACCTGAACAACTTTTTCTTGAAAAAAAATGATGCCCCCCCCAAAAAATTTTATTCTGAAAACTTCACATGATCCCTTCGGTTTATAAAGAATTTGATAAATAGTCAATAATGTTTTTAGCCACTTTCCTGAACTCTCATATATGGAAAACATTCACTACCGAGACTAAATATAGTTATGTTTTCATTCATAACAACTTAGATAGATCTCATAACCATGTCTGTGTGTTTGGGTGGAATACAATATCAAACATCTATTAATGAATAATAAATATCCTGATGAAATGTTAACAGACAGCTCAGATGAGAAACATGATGGAAATGCACTGATGGAATGTGCGTTGGATACATCTGAGGTCGACTCACTTTTCCATTTAACTTCATTTTTACATCTCAGATATAAATATATATTTAAATCCGGCTTTACTTAATTTACAGATAAACTGTGAATCTGCAAAAAAAAAAACGCTGGGATGCTAGAAAAAATGTAAATAAATCCACCATCAGATTAGATTAGATTAGTTTAGATTAGATTAAATCAGATTAGATTAGATGACTTTAAATGAGATAAATTCAGATTACATGAGATGACTTTTTGTTTCAGTTAGATTAGACTAGTTTAGTTTGGATTAGATTAGAGGAGATTACATTAAATGAGATTACATTAGATTAGATTAGACTCAATTAGTTTAGATTAGATTAAATTCAATTACTTTAAATTTGATTAGATCATATTACACCAGATTACGTCCCATTAGTTTAGATTACAATAATTTAGATTTTGTTTTGATTGTATCACATTAGATGATATTTGATGAAATTAGTTTAGATTTGTTTATATTAGACCAGATTACATTTGATTAGTTTATATTACAATAGTTTAGATTTTGTTTTGTTTGTATCACATTAGATTACATTCAATTAAATTAGTTTAGAATAGTTTATATTTTGATTATATTATATTAATTAGATTAGATTAGATTATAATTTATTAGATTAGATTAGATTAGATTAGATTAGATTTGATTCGATTCGATTCACAGTTTATGCATCCCTTGGGCAAAGCCTACATAAAACGTATCAAATGTTTAAACAGAAAATCCACCAATTCATGACAAAAAAAAGATAATATAGCGTAAATCTATCAGATGTTTTACTTCAATTAAGCAAAAAATAAAGGAATTAATCTTGAATTAAGACAAAAAAAAAACCCAAAAAACACAGCCAGCATGTCCATGTGAACCTCAGAAGACTCACATTTGGGGAACATATAAGGGTTCCATATGAGTTTTTCCACTGTTTCCATGGTGATCCCACGTGTGTTTCGTATTTCAAATGTTCTATTTAATTGTGTTAAAAAAATTCATTAAATTAATGATGATGGTGGGTTAATTTGCGTACATTTCGACAGCCTTAATAATAGTGAAACAGTTTCACATGAAGAGATGGACTGACAAACGTCAAACAGGAAACACAGTTTAGATGTCGTTAGCTGCAGTAATTGTGTCTTTTGTGTCTTTGTCGATTAGCAGGGGAAAAAAAACCACTTCCTATTTCAATGATGCAATCCATGTTTCCTGTAGTTATTGTACTCTGAGTGCAAATGTGACAGCTGGAAAACCTTTTTAACTCCGACATAAGTGCTACGTCTTTTTCATTTAGCCCTGCGGTAAAGGTTAATTACTGCATCTTTATTGTTCAGACTCACACATTGTAATAGGATTAAGATAACGCCATTCTGCTCACACTGCAAAGGTTGTTTTGTCTTTAATTTAAACACTTTTATTTTGATGTCACTGTGCTTTCCCCCTTTATTTTCCACTTCCACTCATCTTAATCCCTCTCACTGCATGACTCAGGGGAAATTTTAGCATAAAATGTAAGAAGTGCAAATGCATAACAAGCTCAAATATTGTCATTTGACATCACCAGATGGTCCGTTAGTGCGGTCATGAGTTAAGAAACAGTGCGAGCCTGAAGGCAAGAGTTTAAGCCATCCTTTGAGGCCTGATCACATTCCATCGCATCAGCTGAGGAAAGATAATTAATAGTGAGACTTGTTCCTTGTCTCAGTTGCTGTAGGCGTGTAATGAAAGTCTTTGTTGTCCATAGGGGAACAAATAAACAAACGCAGGCTGTTATCTGACTGACATGGCGCATATAATATCTTTAAAGACGATTTTACATATGGACATCAGTCACGGTTTTAGTCAAGTTGATCCAGTATAATTGGTCTAATCCAAAGCATGTGGAAAATGTCAGCATTTTCAAGTCAGGTTTAACTCATAATGATGTTAAATCCACTTAAGAACAGATTAGAGATTTCATTATGTAACGAAAGATCAATCAGGTGGATTTCATCTGCAGAAATATTGTGTTTCATCAGTCTATAGCTCTACCCCCAAAAACATTTAAGTCTGACCAAGTGGATTTTTTCTTATTTCTAGTCCAAATATCTCATCACAATTAAATGTATGTATGTATTATATGTACAATTACATTATCAAAATCTACACTTAATGAACATCATTTACAGAATTAAATCTAAAGAAAAGTATTTTGTCAATGTAATAATTGACAAATCATTACATTCTGTTATTATTTACATTTTACACAGTGTCCACTTTTTCCTCTTTTTTTGGAGTTGGGTTGTAGTTTATATATATATATAAAAATGTTCCTCTCGCCCCACATGGGCAGTGTCTCCTTCAGACTTGGGTCCTTGGAGCCTGAGGGTTCTATGCAGGACCTTAGCTGTTCCTAGTAATGCGCTCTTTTGGACACAGATCTCTGATGTTGATCCTGGTATCTGCTGGAGCCATTCTCCCAACTTGGGGGTGACTGCCCCTAGTGTCCCATCACTACTGGTACCACTGTTGCCTTCAGCCCTTGGTATTTCTCAAACTTCCGGTGTTCTTTCTTTCTGATGTTGGGGACTGCTACATCTATCACCACCACTGTTGTCCCATGTTTATCCACCACCACTATGTCAGGCTGATTGGCCATCACCATCGTGTCGGTCTGGATCTGGAAGTCCCACAGGATCATGGCCTGTTTGTTCTCTGTCACCTTTGGGGGGGTCTAACATCTTGACCCTGGGACCTCCAGTCCATACTTATACATACACACACACACACACACACACACACACATATATATATATATATATATATATATATATATACTTCCTGCGTGCAGCCCTGCAGCAACAATGTCATCACAGTGACACAATCAAGATATTGTCTCGTAAAACATGTATTTGCATTAATTAATGCAGTCTTATCATGCACAGAAAACCAGCTTATATTGATTTTTAACCCTCCTATTATCCTCCACTATTACAAATGCATTTTACCCTTGGTTCAGTCTGACTTCAGGGATATTTGGCTCCAGAAAATGATTGTTAACCAAGTCTTCATATCAGGCACTTTATTAATAATAATAATGTTTGTTAAATCCTCTTCACTCCTACTGGAGTATAGGGTCTCCACCAGACCTGACCCTCCTGATGTGCCTCTGGGACAGTCCTTCTCCATCACTACTTAAGTCTCCCTCTTTCTTTTCCCTTGTGGTTTCCACTTTAGTGACTGCTGTGTGAGCTCCTTCATCCGTTTCCTTAGACTGTGTTCAATCCATCACCATTTCCTCTGGCTGACAGTGTCTTCCATTCTCTTCTGTTCTCTCTTTGGAAATGTTGCAACTTGTCGTTGTCCTGTCCATTTGGACTGAATATTTCCAGGATGTATCAGAGCCAATGATTGACAAATACCTGTAACTTCTTGATTAATATTATACTATTAGAGGGAAGGCATGTGTAGTTGGAACAGCTTCGATGTGACAGTCTTATAGTGTCAGTGAAAGGTGAAGGTAAATGGATTCCTTCCCCTGGTGGAATATCCATCTATTGTATGTATCCAATTGTATACATTAGGTTTTTCGAGACAAAACAGTGATCCAGTAGAGCACGGGTCTCAAACTCGTTTTCTTTAGGGGCCACATTCAGCCTGATTTCATCTCCAATGAGCCAGAGCAGTAAAATGAAAACATATCTTATAAATAATGACAACTTGAGGTTTTTTCATTGCTTTAATGCAAAACCCTCCCGTTAAATTAGGAAAAATTATCCAAACGCAAAAAAACTGACATTTTATCAGGAAAATAAGGGTAATTTTAACAATATTCTGCCTCAATTTATCATTTATCCATGTGTTTTATGGATCAGTTCTATAAAGACACAAAACTCTTAATAACAGAAGCAGAAAATTGTTCAAATTATGTCTAATTTTCTTCAAACATTTCATGCTGTTCCTATTTGTTCAGGTTATTCACATTTTGTTGTTACAGGATATTTTTTTAAAAAATGGGAAATATTTTCATAATTTCATATTATTTTTTGTTGTCAAGAAATAACAAAAATTTGAAGTTATCATCATTTATAGGCAAAGAAAAAAAATCACAAAAAAAAATCATCCCATGGGCCACATTGGAGCCATTGGTGGGCCACATGTTTGAGACCCCTGCTGTAGAGGGCTTGAAAACTCATGCATCAAAAACAGCATGTTTGGTGTTATATGGTTAAAAAAAAGTCCTGATATATGAAGAGAAAAAAGTCAGCTATTATTTTTCAATTGATAAATACTGAATGGGGTAAAATTGACCCCAAGGATTATATGAGGTGAAGCAACACAAAACAGGTGGTTCCAGGCATAACAAACCCCTCCCCTCACAAATGTTTTAGCTCTTAATGGACATCTCCCTCTCAAAACGTGAGATCATGGTATCTTGCACCATTACTGAAAATGTAATGGACGTTGCTCCAGAAGTTTTTGTGTAAAATTGCTGACAACAAAAGAACTCCCCTTTTGGGCAGGGGTGGGGGCCCAGTGTTGTATCAGTATTTGTTTGGGTAGAACGTATTTTCCCTCCCACTTCACTCGTGTGTAGTCGTGCTCAGCTGCAGACGTTCACATGGCTGGTCGTGTACATCTATCTCCTGGCACTGAATACTGAGCAGCTCATGATATTTTGATGAATCGTATCCATTCATCATCCTGTTAAACACATTCCATAGGTTTTGGAGTTATCATGCAATCTTTTCCACAGCTGTGAACAATGATGAAAAATGACCCACGCTGTCTAAATGTCACACTCTGGGTATAAATCCACTGCGTTAAATACATTCACTTTTTTTTTCCCCCGTCTGTTTGTAATATGGCTGTAATGTTTCTGTTTCTGTTTCTGTCAGCCTGTTAGAAACAATGGAATCCAGAAGCACACAGCAGTGATCTGCACCAGACTCACAGCAGGGATGAACGTGTCCACTGAGAATGCATACACAGAGGAGGGGCTTCTGGGTAACTCCACCTGGGCGGACTCCTTTGACCACTACAACTACACCCTCCCCCCTCTGCTGACCACAGGCAAGACCGGCACCACCAAACCTGCAGCATGTGAACAGGTTCACATCGCAGCGGAGGTCTGTATGTGCACTTGCTTCATTTACACTTCATTATTCATTTAACTTTCACTTATATCAGTATTTTTCCCCATGGTGAAGAACTCATTATGTCCTGCTAATATCATTGTAAGCGTTAATTAACTTTTTCACACGTTCTTTATTATGCTAGGTTATAGCTTATGATGTCCAAACCCAATTTCATTTGTAGATAACTTTATTTTAAAGGATTTTAGAGACATGATGAAGTAAAAGTCTGGGAAAAAGCCAGTAAAAAAGCTAATGTCCTGTATCTGTTCTTTTATTATTAATCATTAAATTCTATTCACGCAGCATGAGGGAGGAAGTACTTTACATAGTGTTTAGAAAATGAAATGTATATATATATATATATATATATATATATATATATATATATATATGTGTGTGTGTGTGTGTGTGTGTGTGTGTGTGTGTTGCATCACAGATAGAAAATTCCTGTAGCCACATTTAATGCCTTAAACAAACCACAAGTCACACAAACACAGACTTGTGACTTGACTTTAGACTTGGCCTCAAAGACTTGAGACTTGGAAGTATGTCCACATGTCCAGTGATGACTGACAGTGTTCCTTCCTCATTTGCATACGTCTAACGAAGACTGATATTTAAAATGATGTCATTGTTCTGCATCATTTGTCTCATATCTGAGACACAACACAACAACTTCATATAGTTCATATTCTGAGTAAAATGCTCTGAATCTGTATTTGTGGAAAATCACAGGACAGACAACATTTATTCATATCACAAATATTTCCTAAGACTTTCGCTCTGTCCACATGAGCGAAAGCGTGTTTTCGCAAAAGATTTGAAGCTTTTCACAGATCGTACTTCAAACTTTTAAGGATTTGTGCAGAATTATTTCTCCCTGCAGTGTTCTGAAATAAAAACAGGCCCCAGTACACATAAAGCTGAGATCATCCGGAACATTCTGATATAAAACACTTGGATATTGTGTTATTCGCAAGTACCTTATAAAGGTGCATCTGAAAAAGAATGAATAAAAAAAAACAAAACTTGGAGTTTTGACTTCATCTCAGTATGATTTATCTATCCATCTTGATGTTTTCAGTTATTTTTTTTATTTTGTTTTATTTTTTTTAATGTAATTTGTGTTTGTTTTTTTGTCTCCCTGCAGGTGTTTCTGATTCTGGGGATTATCTCACTTCTGGAGAACATCCTGGTCATCACGGCCATAGTGAAGAACAAGAATCTTCACTCTCCCATGTACTTCTTTGTTTGCAGGTAATGGAAATGTCTGTAGTTAACATAACATAAGAGGACTTAACCAGTACTTATTATTTACAGCAGGGGTGTCAAACTCATGTTCGTTCAGGGGCCACATTCAGCTAAGTTTGATCTGAACTGGGCCAAACCATTGAAATAATAACATATTAATACAGAAATAATGTTAACTCTAAACTTTTCTCTATATTTTAGTGTGAAAAAATTCAAATTGAACACATGAAAATGTTTATATTGACAAACGATCCTTTCAAACAATGTGAAAAACAAACAGAGCGAAAGAATAAGCATAAATTTAATAATATTTTGCATTTGTTTAATATTTCTACATTTTCATTATAACTTACAAATCTCATTGGGTCTACAAATAGACAAATCATTTAATATCAGGTTAAATATTGTTAAAATTCCGCTGATTTCTCTTAAAATAATTCAGATTCTTCATATTTGTTCATATTTATTTATTTTTTTACAAAATTATCCTTTGTTTTAGTGTAAACACATGAAAAAAATAACATTTACAAAGAGAAACATTTGCAGTTGTGAGTATTTATGGATTAGTACGATAGTATTTTACTGGTCTGACCTTCAGATTGAAGTGGAAGCTGAACTAAAATGATTTATATCTTAATAACTATTTTTGAATTTCACAAATTCATCCCAAAGGCCGGACTGGACTCTTGGGCAGGTCAAATGTGGCCCGCCCAAGTTGTTTTGTTGAAACTGTTGAATGTGATGAATAAACATGTTTTTTTAATATATATATATATATATATATATATATATATATATATATATATATATATATATATATATATATATATTCATATTTATGCATATATTTTGGATATATTATCATATTTTGGGTTTTTTTCCCCTGTATTTTAGAAGAGTTTGGAATATGTTTTGAATTTTCCATTGCGTTTTTGTGGATTCTAACATGTTTTGTGGGTTTATTTCTCCACATGTTTTGTGTTACGTTGTGTATTTTGTGTATTTTGTGAGAAATTTGAATCTAAAAAAGAAAAAAAAAAGAAGAGTGGAACGACAAAATGTTTTAATCATGATTAATCAAAATGAATCTAAGGAACCTTGTGATTAATCTGATTAAAAATGTTAATCATTTGACATCCCTAAAAAAAGTGGAGAAAATTATTTTGATAATTCATTGATATTTGACTATAGCACATACAATCAATAGATTTATTTTTTTTGGTATGTTGCATATTTGTGACAGTAGGCATTAAGGGGTTAACAAATGTTTACAGTGGTTAAAAGAATGTCTGTTGACCATACAGTCATAGACAGATCACTGTTCAATCATTTAAAGTGATTGGACATCATCTTACTTAAGACGCCCACATGGTTAAAAACAGCCCCACTGATTTAGAAGTGTTAGGGGCAAAACAAGTTGAAATATTCCAAATGAGAATGTGCAAAATGACATATAAGTGTAAATGGAAATATAAACATAGACCGCAGACATAGGTGAGTTATTATAGAGTCCGATGGAATGTGGCAGGAAGGATTTACCGGTGCTGCAGCAGACGTTTTGAGAAGCTGCTCCTCTGTCAGACTTTGATGTTAATATGATGCAGTCCAGCCATAGTTTCCATATATCCAACAAAATCTGATTTAAAAAATATATATATATAGTTTCATTTCTTTGCCGTCTCGTATCCTTCTATAAATGATGTTAAATCTGTAAATACTGTTGAAATAGACACATACACACTTTTTCATTTCTATTCAAATGAACTCCTCACACCTATAATCAGACATAATTACTTAAACAGGACTTTTTCGGCAACATATAAGGACTGATTGTTAGACAGTAGATAGTGAAATAGATGAAAATAGAAATACATGTAATGAAACCAATATTAAAGATTAGGTCGGCTGGATATACAGCTCTAAATGTACAAAGTAAGTTAACTTTTTGTTTATTTTACTTAAAAAGTAAAATAAATTTCTGTAATATTTGCTACACCAACCTTTTGACGTGGAATATGTGAATATTGCAGGGGCGTCACATCCATTTAAAACGTGGGGGTGTTCTAGGTTGTGGCATATGAGGAAAATTTTCTTAATCTATCATAGGGAAAATTAACCATTAATGGTTACATTTTTATATTGAAAAAGTAATATATGGCCAAAAATAATAACAACTGTACTGTAATGTGACTTTTTTTTTTACATTAAAATCTGCAGTTTTCATTATTTATAGGTAATTATTAATTGAGATCTAATTATTCTGCATGTAGAACCTAAATTCAAACCATTAATATCTTCATTGTTATTCATCCCATTGGCCTTATGTTTGACTCCTGTGACGTAAACAGTAACTTTTCACTGAAATATGAAGAACTTATTTTTCATCACTAATTTCATCATTCTTATTTCAAGAAATCTTCCCAAGATTATTATCATTTCTTCCATCGGCAGATTTTTTTTTGCTTGAATTAAGCAAAAACACATCTTGAATTAAAAACAATTACAAGCTACTCTTTAGGCAATTATGTCTTATTTTAGATATTATAACTAGAAATAAGAAAGAATCACATTTTTGCAGCGCAGTATCTGAATTGAGCCGTAGATGAACTGCAGAGCTTGTAGAAAGGTCATGTTTCTATCTTAGATGAACCAGCTCTTAGCTTCTGTCTGAAGATAAAACCACTGACCTTTGAGGTTTCTGCAAATAATCACAGACTAACAGCCACATTGTCATCGACACAGACGGCACCATGCAGCGTCAGACTTCACAACTTTAACCATTAGCTGAAATCTCCCACATCCCTGCCTTAAACATACCATATGTTCTGGTTTGACTCATTAAAGGAAAGATAAAGCAACATTTATGAGAGAAAACTGCACTTTTAATGTCAGACTATTTCACTGCAGACTGTGGGTAATCATCTGGACAATTTTAACATATGAAAGAGCATGTAAACACACCTCCAATGCTTTTTTCCCCTTTTTTTTTTTTTACTTGTACACACCACTGCTCCACGAACGTACATTAAATACAGCTTTGTTCTACTGATCCTGCAAAGATCCAAGAAGGAGACAGACAGAAGCAGATTCATTTGTTTTAATCTCATTAAAATGTCGCCCTGTGCAGAGTGGGCTCGAGGATTAACCTTCGGCCCACGACTCAATGAAAAGGGCGAATCTATTTAGGGTTAAAGACATTTTAAAGCTGTCATTAAAGCATTCCTTTTCAATGCGATAATTCATTAAAAAAATGAATTAGCTTTTTCTGTGTATAATTTGGACAGCTGTTGAAGGACCAGACACAAATACTGCAGCTAAAAAAAGGAAGCGGACTCTTCTAAAATATTCTCTGTGGTTCGGAACAGATGAAACAAAGCTGCTGCAGAGGAACATGTCAAAATATTTCTGTTGCGAAGGGTTAAGTCTTGTTCTCAAGCAACAGTGATGATAACACATCCTGCTCTATTGTGATCTTTGTTGTGTGACGTTTGATCAATTGCATGTTTAATTAGTCACCGTCCTCTTCTGTCAAATACTTACTAAAGTTAGCCTAGCCGTGCTATCCCTATTCATTACATGTGCAGGTCATGCTTCATAGACAGGGGAGGCGGGGCTAAAAGGTTATCTTTCAAGGTTGACAATATGCAATAGGACGGTACTACAACCAATCAGCGTAATCTTTGGGATGACGTAGTTAGAGTGCCGAAAAATTCATGGAGGAGTCCGGAGAAAGTTACAGATGACAAAACAAAATTGGGGATGGTGGAGCTTAACGACTGTTGTCGCTTCTGTAAAAAGAATTCAAATATTGATGACATTTTGTCATATTCTTCACTCATCTGTGATCAAAGGAAATTGGCAGCCATCTATTATCGTTGTTGTTCTGTGGAGCACCAGAAGGTTCACGGAGGAGTCTGGAGGAAGTTTAGTGGAGCCTAGCCGCGCTAGCCCCCCTAGTGGTAGCAAATCTAATGTGCTACAGTAGTAGTCTATTTATGCTACATTTACCTGAAACTGGCCGACGAATCACAGTGAAGTATAGAGTCAGAGGGCGGGTGTAACATAATGACGCTGCAACGATCCGAAGAGAAACAACCAGAAACAACCATAGAAGAAGAACAACAACGGGTGGCGATTTCCTTTGATGAAATATAACTGAAGAATGTGAGAAAACATCAGCAATCTTTAAATTCTTTTTACAGAAGCGACAACAGTCATTAAGCTCCATAATCCACCATTTTGTTCAGTCATTCGTAACTTTCTTCGGACTCCTCCGTGAATTTTTCGGCATTCTACTTCATCCTAAAGATTACGCTGATTGGTTGTAGTACCATCCTATTGCATACAGAGGATTTGAAAGACAACCTTTTAGCCCCGCCCCCCCTTACTATGAAGCACAACTAGACCCATACATGGAATGAATAGGGAGTACTTTTACCACCTCTGTATTTAACTGATACTGAACTAATGCATATTGATGCACGTAGGGCCTATATGACGTGTTCTGAAGGACCTCTTTTCACCTCCTCCAGACATGTGGTGAAGCGTTTCAGCACCGCTGTCATGGACAGCACCCTGGCTTTGTTGAGCTGCATGACATAATACCTGTAAGACCTAATATCACCATCATTTTCAAATGTATTTAGGGCTGCCAAATGATGACATTTTTAATCAAATTTATCACAGGGTTGCTTTGGATTACTTTTGATTAATGATGATGATGATTAAAACACTTTATGTTGTTTGGTTGTTTTGTCTGAGGTCTTTGTACTTCAAAAAACACAAAATTACGCTAAGAAACACACACATAAACACACAAACAAACACACAAAAGCACAAAACATGCTAAAATCCACTAAAAGTCACAAAAAAAACACAAAAGCGATGAAAAATCCAAAACCTATTGAAAATCTCTCCCCAGATACAGAAAAGAAATGACCAGAAACATGAGAAAATATCCCCAAAAATATAAATATATGCAATTAATATGTTTACTCAACATCTTCAACAGTTTTGACAAAACAAACATTCCATTTAATTGTGTTACATTTTTTAAATCAAATTCATCATGATGATGGATTCATCTTCGCTAATGCGACGAGATACTTTTGACAGCCCTAGTGCAGTATAACTATGTTTAAAAACTAATAATGTAAAATAAAATACCTTTAAATGAAATATGTATTATTAATTTTCAGAAGCAGCAGTAAAAGGATGAAAGATCCACTTGAAAGTTAGTGCACTTCTAAGTCAAGGTACCACTGTAATTATGGTCTCTAACAATTGATTTTAAAAGAATATTATTTTACCCAGAATGCTGTTGCTTTGATTATGGTTCTAAGAAATGTCCAAAGATGCATGAGAGGTGCAAGAGGAAAGAAAGGTAAATAAATGAGAGGAAAGGACGCTCAAAGTAACAGTTTATGTACAAGGTCTAGACTCAGCTCACTAATAATTCTCATTTGTTTGACATGATTCCATTTGCAGTGTCAGACTAATGAGACTCACAACCCTTTTAGAAAAGCAAAACTCTTATTTTTCCATTAACTCTGAGCTTCATAGTTTGAAAACAGCAGGTCCAAAGATCAGTGTTTGGTGGGAGACGCTGGCAGCAAAATTAAAGAAAAGGCCTGTTTCTGTTCCAATTATTGTTCATTTAGAGCCACTTCTCACTTTGCTGCTTTAAAAAACATTGCTGTTCAGTGTCTTCTGTGAATCTACAAAGAAACCACATCGGGTACAGACCAAATGCGGTCGCTCTGTAGTTTTATTTTCTGCTTTGTTTGTGTGTTTTGGTAAAATGGCCTTTATTTATCGGACCGGAGGGTGAATAATAAAAGCCTTTTTTTGTGTGTCTGTGTCTGTGTCCTGCACTGGCACAGACAGACAACAATGGTGTCAATGTTTTTGTGTAGAGCACAGGCGTCAAACATGCGGCCCGGGGGCCAAATCTGGTCCGCCCAAGGGTCCAGTCCGTCCCTTTGGTTGAATTTGTGAAATGTAAAAATGACACTAATATATTAATTCATCATTTTAGGTGAGGTTCCACATTCAGACCGATTCACTCTATTAATAACATAAATACAAGTCACATTCTTTCTTTGTAAATGTTTTCTTTTAGGTTTACTAAAACAAAGTACAATTTGTAAGGGATAATGTATTGCCCACACATGACTAGAGGAACAACACCCCGATGCTGAAGGCAGAGGGGAATTGAAGGGAAATATTTTTTGATAGTCACGCATGGGCAACACATTATCCTGTTTATTCTACGGGTTATTACAGTTTATTACTGCTTATTTTGAGACAAGACAGACAGTTGAATATTTACTTTCAAAGTGGCCGAACTACCTGTGGAGTGATATGGTAACGTGAATCTGAAGTGACAAAACTCTTTGCCATTGGCAGCGGGTGGTTATAAAAAAAAAAATCCACCCGCAGGACACTGGGAATGTCCATTCAAAGTGAATGGAAGCTGTCACACCATTCTAGAGGGCTGTAGAATAACACAAAAAAATCTCTATAACCAGAACAAATATGAACAACCTGAAATGTCTTAAGAGAAGAAAGTAAAATTTTAATAATATTCCACCTATTACTAAATGTTTTGTGTATTTGTAAGCTATGATATACACATGTAAATGATAAAGTAAAGCCTAATAATGTTAAAATTACACATTTATTTCAGTTTGTTTATGTTATTCACACTGTTTGAAAGGATGGTTTGTAAATGGAAACATTTTATTTTCATAATGTGAACATGGACAACGCTTTGGGTTTCATTACTATTTATATGTTTTTATTTTACTGGTTCGGCACAATTCTGATCAATTTTAGCTGAATGTGGCCCCTGAACTAAAATGAGTTTGACGCTCCGGGTGTACAGTAGAGGGTCTCAGGGATAATAATTTTTTCATTTTCTGTTTTTATTGCAGCCTAGCGGTAGCTGACATGCTGGTGAGTATGTCCAACGCCTCAGAGACCATCTTCATTTACCTCTTGAACAACAGACAGTGGGTGGTTGAGGACCACTTCATCCGACACATGGACAATGTGTTTGACTCCATGATCTGCATCTCTGTCGTGGCATCCATGTGCAGTCTACTGGCCATCGCTGTGGACAGGTAATGATATAATCAATATACTGTTTATTCATCCATTGAGTAAAAACAAAAATAATGACACTGTAAAGGTCATGCCTTCTGGCTTCAGACACGCTCCATACTGGAAAAAAAAAATCCCTGAAAATTAATAGAATTTTTAAGGTTGAATTAACCAAAAAATTAAAAATAAATAAAACAATTTGGCAATGGAAAAAGTGAAACTGATCTTGGTAAAAATTTCTTGAAATAAGATTTCGAAGATCTATTTAGATCTATTTAGATATAAGATCTATTCTATCTATCTTATATGTCACTGAAAGTTCCTCTGTGGGTGATCATGTGTCATTTTAAGTGTGATGAGATATTTGGACTAGAAATCAGACAAATACACTTGGTAAAACTTAGATCTTTTGCAGTGTAATTGTAGGGAAGTGAAAGAATTTTTTTTTTTTTTTAGTTTAGTTTAGTTTCTTGAAAGTTCATGCCAGACAAAAATTCAAATAAATCAATATTAATAAAGTTATTATTTCAAACCAATTTCTTGCATTGATTTAATACAGCATCAGTTTAACTCAACATTGGTATATTCCACCTCCAAAGGTTGGTGTCGCAGATGTGATAGAAAACTATGGATTTTTCTGTTACTCATATTTAGATCCATACTGTATATCCAGCCCACTTGATCTGTAATATTAGTTTCACACTGCAGTAGGAACTTAGTTATTGTCTTTTTTCATATTATGAATATATATTTAGTCAAAATTAAATCATGCATTAGAAAAATCTGACTTTAACTGCCTGTGGCCATTTCAGGCAACATCTGTTATTTCTAAATTTGTCTATCTGGCGGCACGGTGGCTGAGTGGTTAGAGCTCTTGCCTCAAAGCAAGAAGACCCGGGTTCAATTCCCGGACTGCGCTGCCCTTTGTGTGTGGAGTTTGCGTGTTTCTCTCCCCGTGTCTGGATGGGTTTCCTCCGGGCGCTCCAGTTTCCCCCATCACCCAAAAACACGTTTGTTAGGGTAAAAATCCTGCAGCCAGGTGACTGTGAATATGAGCATGGGTCCACATCTGGAGATGGGTCCCCAGGCTCTTTACAAGGACGCCCCAACGGCATCAAAGGATGGGTTAAAAGAAGAGAACAAATTCCGTTGTACGACTGTATAATGACAAATAAAGTACTTTCTTTGAAAATTAGCCTTGGCAGGAACATTATTGGATGATATTGGAGATCCATCCATCTTCCATTTACTCCTTTCAGTTGCAGTGAGAAAATGTTGTCACAAAAAGCTGAAACACATTTAAGTTGTCATTGGAAAGAAAAGAAAGAAAAGAGAACTCCTACCATGATGGCAATATGAGAAAATCAATAGAAATTAACTGGACAAAGTCGGCAGTCCAGACAGTGACAAAGCTCTAACTCACACTGATGAATCGTATTTGTGACTCAAAGAGATCTGATGTGCACATGGTCTTAATCATTTGCATTTGTTCTTTAAAGTAGTCTCCATTTTAGTTTGACATTTTGATGAGTTCCTCACATTGATTTAATGATGGACAAAGTTTCTCTCTAGCATTAAAACCTGTCGCCTAAACAATCGGTGCACAGCTACTTGAGGGTGTATTTTTAGGGAAGCAAGAAAAAAAAAAAAGAGTATGACTACAAATGAACAGTATTTACATATTTAGATTCTATATTTTACATTGTGTACTATTGCTACAAATGCACAGCACAACATTTCTGCAATCAAAGTCCATAGAGACTAAAATGTGACTGCGTAGTAGATATGTAATGTCTGTCTATACAGTGTGAGTGTCAAACAGCTCCACAGGATCCAGGTAATCAGATAATTTCGTTTTTTTTCCCCAGGAGGCAGTGATCACAAGTTGATAGGTTTGGTGATTTTGAAGAATTAGTCAAAAGAAAACTATTATAAACAGATACACAGCTCAGAAATGTTCATTGAAAAAACAAAATACAATTAATATCTAATTAAAAATTAAACAAATCAAAACATTCGCTTTTAATCCTTGTGTTTCCTAAACACTCTCTTTTGATTCATTTGTTTCCTATTTTGTTTCCTGTTTAAGTTTCAAATTAAATCTTATTTTTCTCTGTTTTGTGTTCATTTAAAGAAAAGAAAATAATTACAGTTCTTTAACTCTCTACTTCCCAAAACCTAATAGAATATAACTTCAGTTCCTGATAAAACTCAGTTCCAATCGTTGAAATTAGTTTAATCACAGTTCAGATTGACAATGGCAACCATTTTGAAATCTAAGATGGTTGCCACATGGGGGTGCAATTTCTGGTGGCCCCTGGAACAAAAAATCATCTTTCTTGCCAAAATGTGAGAACAGACTTTTTCTATGCATTACCTGTTGAGCAAATCAGCCATTGGATGGCAGCCACAAATTTCAAACATTTATGGCACCACTGGATTCCTAGACGCTTAAAATGTAGGTATAAGAATTTCAACCGCCTCGATATCTCAACTTGTTTTGGAGTTATTTAACAAAACAGATCCCATTTGGCTATTTTGAAAAAACTAAGATGGCCGCCACCTGAGGTGTTATTTCCAGTGACCATTGGAATAAAAATTTTCTTTTTCCTGAAATATGAAAACAGACCATCTTGATGTATTACCTATTAAGCAAAAGTGCCCTTGGATGGTGGCCATCTTGGATTCCAAGTTGGCAGTCACAAATTTCAAACATTTATGCCACCATTGGATTCTTAGACCCTTAACATATGGGTATAGGAATTTCAACTGTCTCAATATCGTTATGATACAGATAAGAAAACAGATCCCATTTGGCCATTTTGAAAACTAAGATTCCAGCCACCAACTTAGTTTTCAAAATGGCCAAATGAAACTAAGATGGCGGCCATAGAGTTTGTATGTTCTCCTCGTATCCGTGTTGGTTTTCTCCAGGTACTCCAGTTTCCTCCCACCATCCAAACACATGCATTGACAGGTTAATTGGTTAATTTAAATTGTCCATAGGTGTGAATGTGAGAGTGATTGTTTGTCTATATATGTTCAGCCCTGAGATGAACTGGAGACTTGTCCAGGGTGTACACCGCCTTCACCCGTCGTAGCTGGACTAGGCCCCCAGTGACCCCTGTGACCCTAGTGAGGATAAAACAGGTTCACATGGGGTGTAATTTACAGGAAAAGAAAAGTTTTGAATTACTGTCAGGTTTAAACAGTAAGAAAAAACACAAACATAAATGAGACAGGAGAGAGTATGTTTTAAATGTATTCACTAGGAGGTCAAAGCAGAGCAGAATTCGGTTACATTGTTCTACCTTACTTTGAATTCGTCTCTGTCTACAAACCTCTTTTTGTTTGGGGAAAGGGGGGCTAAACGTACATGGTAAGTCTGAGGTTTCACAAAGACAAATGTTTGGTAAGAATTTTGCCCTAGTGAGAGATTTACATTCTTGATTGTTGGGTCGTCTTCATCTTTGGCTCCTGCCACTTCATCACCTTTGGCTCCAATGGTCTTGTAGTTAGGGTAGTTAGCTAACCCTAACCCTAACCCAATTCACATTAGAACAATAATATTATTGCATGTTACTTTAACAATTACTCTCACCATGTGCCAACATTCATGCATTCATACCGTTGATCAGCTCAGCCCCACTACTGTTGCTTGTTGATTCTGCGGAACCTTAATAGTTAAGTTTTTCTAAACATGTTATCTGCAGGTATATCACCATCTTCTACGCACTGAGGTACCACAACATAATGACGGTCCGCAGAGCCGGCTGCATCATCGGAGGCATCTGGACCTTCTGCATAGGCTGCGGCATCGTCTTCATCATCTACTATGAGTCCACCCCTGTCATCATCTGCCTGGTGTCCATGTTCTTCGCTATGCTGCTCATCATGGCATCGCTGTACAGCCACATGTTCATGCTGGCGCGTTCACACGTCAAGCGCATCGCTGCCCTGCCAGGATACAACTCTATCCACCAACGGGCCAGCATGAAGGGTGCCATCACACTGACTATCCTCCTGGGGATCTTCATTGTCTGCTGGGCACCTTTCTTCCTCCACCTGATCCTGATGATCTCCTGCCCGCGGAACCTGTACTGTGTGTGCTTCATGTCCCACTTCAACATGTACCTCACCCTCATCATGTGCAACTCTGTGATCGACCCACTGATCTATGCCTTCAGGAGTCAGGAAATGAGGAAGACTTTTAAGGAGATCATCTGCTGTTACAGTCTGAGAAATGCATGTGCCAACCTCTGTGCATTAACGCGCAAGTACTGAGGAAAACAAATGAACGGATCGGAGTGAAACAACCTGACACTGGAGAATAATTATGGAAGACTCTATGAAAATATATAAGTTAAGAGCCCCCATTTTCAGCAAGTACACTGCATAGTCAACCACATTTTTCCAAAAACAGCACGAACTGGAAAGACAACACTCACTATGTTTTTTACGCACCACCCATTTGCTTGGAAAGACACGATGGATCATTATAACATCCTCTGAGAGGTTTTTTTCTTTTTTTTCTCTAACCTACAGTGTTTAGTCTGGTTTAATTGGCCTCTGGTTTGTTTTCCCCCTTGGTACGATTGATATGGGTAGAAGTAAACAAGCAAAAAAATCTGACTCGGTACAGATACAAACAGCCTCACACAGACTGTTTGGACGAATTAGTCTTTGTCCAATTGCAAATAAACTGTGGCTCAGTTGGTTTGTGGCTGCAGCGGGATCCACGTCCAATCCAAACCAAGTAGAAGGTGAAGGAACAATATGACGAGTTCTGCACTGAGGGTTGGGAAGAGTGGGAATCAGGTGTTCGCCAAGGATAGAGGTCACATCTGAATGAAAAATGTACAGCTTATTATTTATGAATGTCATAGATGTTGAACAGCAGTGAGAAGGAATCTGAGGCACACCCACGATGAGAATAACAATCATGACTTTAAATATAGATGAGTCATCAGGATTTAAGTGCGTTATTGGGATATGATTCAACTTTAAGAGTAAAAAAATATATATTTTTTTTTAGTCCAGTTGTGTATGGATAATAGAAGACAGCTGTACAATGAATCAAGATCTGATCTGGGTATAAACACAATGTTGTATATACTGATCTCTATTCCTGATAATTTACCTTTCAACCCCAACAACATCCAATGATGAGCGATACTTTGAAATTGGCTTGAATATATTACCTTTTTTCTGGACTATAAGCCACTAACTCGAACAACGCAACTCAAACGATGATGCAGTTAATTTACATTTCACATGACGACGATGGATGTGGCTGTTGAAGAAAGAAATAGAGCTGCTGCATGTAAGCTTGTCATCACTGAATTGATGGCGAGATGCTAAAGATAGGGTGGGTGTGGCTTATAGTCCGTAAAATACGATATAGAGAAAAAAATCCATCCATCCATCTGGTGTATTTCACCTACTCTTGAACTTTTTTCTTTCCAGCTGCATCACTGCTGCTTCCGCAGATGCCTTTTTACACTACTTCATTGTAAAGCACTGTTGTGAATGTATTTGGTTTTGAAAAAGAAAATATTAAAATGTTATTTTTTTAATGCTTTCTCTGCTCATATCAAGCCACAAACGTTTACCAAATTTTGTGATGGAAACAGCAAAGACGAACTATGTATGTAGTTATTTCTCAGTGCCAAAACCTACCAGGGACTAAGCTTGGGTGGATTCAGTCATTGTTAAATTGTGCCATAACATGACAAAAACACTTTACATTTACTTTCTTGACTCAGTTTCTCTAGAATTAACAGTACCTTTTTGTCTCACATAACATTGAACTCATTAATTGGACCAGTGATTGTCCGACTAAATGTCCAAGATTTGAATTTTCAGTCGTCATCAGTCTCTGAATAAAAATCCAATGGGAGAAGTTGCTCAGTTCACTGAATTGACAATGATTTCACTATTGACCAACAAATTATGAGACCACTTGATACGATCCAACACTAAGTAAATAATCATCTTGTGAGATAAGTGTCAACAGTCAAGGTCCATATATGGGAACTCTACAATCTGTCAAGTACTAAAACACATGAGGTTTTACATTTATTTTTGTTATATCATCAAAATGAAAACAAGTGGTGCCAGGCACAACAAAACCCAACCGTCGCATGCATTGTATGTAGCTGATTTTAGCATTGATCCAGGTGACGTCATCATGTCTATACAGTATATGTGCTGACGTCAGCAGATCAACTGCTTCTATATACGTGTGAAGTTTGACGTAAACTTAAAAAAATTCATATTTTTACATAAATGGGAAATTTTGCCCATTATAAGGAAATGGAAATTTGAAGAATTCATGTCAATTCATTCAACTTTGACCTACTTTTCCCAAAATGTAATCACATCTATTCTGGGTCACTTGTAATTTGTAAACCCAGTTTTGTATAAATTCAACCAATAGTTTTGCTGCTAAAGTGTTGAATAATCAAACAAACAAACCAAAAACAATACCCCATTCTTTCTCTTTTATTTTTATTTTTTTTTGGGGGGGGGTTATCAAGCTCACCAACAGAACACATGATGACATCAGGGAATGATGACAGTTTGTTCACAGTGATGATCTTAACCTAACCACTCATATATGGGCTGTTTAATTTTTACCCACAGTGAAATTTACCAGACTGGAATCTTTCCTCTTCAGTCTTTGTATATTCGATAGCATTAGAAACACTCAAAAAAAAGCTTTTAATACTGTTTGTATTATTTTTAAAAGCTGTGGCAAATCTGAAGAGCAAGCATTCATGCCCTGACCACACAACTCAGGTATATTCCTCTCATCCATCACTTAGCACTGTTTCCGGTCACAAAAACTGTAATTTCTGAGCACTATCCAAAGTGTAAATGTTCTAAACTCTGGTTTGTGTGTATCTGTGTGTTCAGGGAAAATGTAGATAAACAATGGTGTCAAATCCCACCTTGCTCCTGCCTATTATGTCTTTGTGTAACAAGACTGCACCTGAAACAGTAAATCCAGGTGTATGAGTCAGTTTATGACCTGCAGTGATAACTTTGGGAGACAGACCGGATCAAAACGGACCCGGCATTAGGGACAAATCCACATCAACATTTGAGGAAACACAAGTTTACAACTGAACTTGTTGCTGCGTCACCTTCATGACAGATTAAAGCTTCTTCCTCTGCTACGTCCATCATTATCCACAGTATCCACTGCTTGGACAAAAACAGCTATGGTTTTTCTGACACTTTGGACCTGTTTGGACCAGTTGATTTTACATTGTGACAGATATTTAGTCAAAGGTTGTGTGGATGGATTTTTTTTTGTTAAAATAAAAGCAGAAAATATCTGTGTAGATCAACAGGCAGATTGGGGTGAAGAGGCGAAGCTCTCAAACAACCGGCCCATCTACGTTCCGAACCTTACCTATGGTCATGAACTATGGGTAGTGACCAAAAGAATTAGGTCATGGGTACAAGTGGCCGAAATGAGTTTCCTTCGCAATGTTAGCAGGACTAAGCCTTAGAGATAGGGGGAGGAGCTTGGACACCCAAGAGGGACTTTTAGTAGAGCTCCTCCACTGGTTCCTCCATGTCCAGAGGAGCCAGTGGAGGTGGCTTGGATGTCTCCTGAAGACCTCCCTAGGGAGATGTTCTGGGCATGTCCATCCGGGAAGAGACCTTAGGGCTGACCCAGGACACGCTGGTGGGATTATATTTCTCAGCTGGCCTGGAAATGCCTCAGGATTCCCCGAGAGAAGCTGGCGGAAGTGGCTGAGGAGATATAATATGAGTATGAAAAATGAAAAATATGCATGTGAATGTGAGCGGAGCATTCGAACATCAACATAAATGTGTTTAGATGCAAGGAAACAAGTTCTCTGAAACAGACTTTATTTAATGTGACTGCTGAAGTGGGGTTTTTTTTATTCATCTGACTAGTTGTTGAAAAGGTCATTGCAGTTTTACATAATATACTATTTATGGTATGCCCAATAAAACCACCTTTTGTCATGATAAAACATTTTTAATTGAAAAATTAAGGTTTTGTCAAAATTGCTGATTTAAAATATAAAATGTATGTGCAAGTAGCAAACAAGCTAGCATGGTTATTTTGCATGGCACAATTCATATACAGGGTAATTCACAGGGCTTTACACGGGCACTTGTGAATCATCTCTTGCACTGGAGCTAGAAAAAGAGACCACATCACACCCATATTGGCAGACCTACATTGGCTTCCTGTGAAGTTAAGAATACAGTACAAAATAGCATTGACAGTTTTTAAAGCATTACATGGACATGTTCCAACATATATAGTGGACATGTTACGTCCATATGTCCCTTTACGATCACTGAGATCTGTACCCCAGGGGCAGCTGATGGTCCCACGTTCACGGCTTTCCATGAAAGAGGACAGGGCCTTCAGTGTTTATGTCCCACGCTTCTGGAACAGTCTACCACAGGAACTGACATCTGCATCTGAGGTATCAGTGTCTCAAAACACACATGTTTAGACTTGCCTTCAATGGCCTCTGAAATTGTGGGATTGACCTTATTACTGTATGTATTGTTCAATTACCACCCTGTTGTTTCCCTGTCTCATCTGTCAGAACTGGTATCTGTATGTTTGTATTTAATTCTTTAAACCCTTTTAATGTATTTTATTTTATTCTCTTACTATTTTACAGTGAAACACTTTGGTTTTAAATGTGCTATACAAATAAATGTCTTACTTACTTTACAAAAATAGAAAAAGGGAAGTAAAAATCACACAATCGCAGTTAAAACACAATCAATAAAACATAAATATCAGTCAATTAAAATAAAGTAAAGTAAAAGAGTAGAGTGCAGACAGAACCCTATTTGCGAAATTTGAAAGCATCAAGTGTTCCCTTATGTTTCTCCAGTTAACAGACTACATGTTTAAACTGAATTTTACCCCCAAAAACAGCCACATCACTTCACTCCATTGTCTCAGACAACTTGTTTCCAATCAATAAATGGAGAAAAGTTGAGTGTTCCAGAACCTTTGGACAGCGATTTCTACCCATAGCCAATTTTCTGGCACTTTCTGCCTCTGATTGCCACAGTTAAAAAGCCCTGAGCTCCAGTCTGTCACTGTTCAGTGTAAGGCAGGCATGTGTTTGTGCAGTAGTCATTTGGTTGCAGAGTCACTTTCCTGTGTGGTTCGTCTTGGTGATTGTTTTCTTGTTAATTACTGTGGTTCTGTTCTGTAAGTGTGACCCCGATGTGCTCTGCAAACAGCCTTCCTGCCCACTGTATGGAAAGACATCATTAGGCTACACTTGAAATGTAAAATAAATAAAAGAAGAAAAGAATGTAAAAAGTTACACAGTGCGCTTAATGTAAATGTGTTGGTGTTGCCTACCTCCCAACTGAGAAGCTTGACAGAACTTTATCTCACACAATGCAAACATCTGCTCAAAGTACTTTTCATTAAAATGTTACTTTTCTGGTGTCATGGTGGAATATTTATTGCAAAACTATTTGTGCATCCCTTTCAATTGTCTATATTTTGCCATGAAACTTTGGAAACAAACATGAAGAAAAGACTATAATGTGTTCTTGGGGTTTTGTGTTTGTATTTGCCTTACTGTGGCTTCCAAAAATGTTTAAGTGATTTGTAATTGTGAGATTAAAAGACGAGCAAAATGAACGCACATAAATATATTTGTATCATACGCCAATGTGGAAAAGTCATTCACTGACACTGACTTTGCACAACTGTATCTTCATACAGGTTTATTTGAAGAAAACAGCAGTTGTGTGTTTGCTAACTGTACTCTACATTCAACTGTAACATGCAGTTATGCATATGCTTCATTTGTTTGTGGCAGTCAGTGTCCCGCCCAAAAAAAAAAAAAAAAAAAAAGCTGACTTACTGGGATATGACATGACCAGAGGTGACGCCACATCTTGATTGTCGACTGCACCTTTCAGTCCTGCATCATAAACAATGAGACAACATTAGTAACTGTGGGGACGTGCAGTATTTTATATTAGTGATGTAAGTGGTGGCATGCAAAACTATCAACGTGTGCTTCAGTGGAAATGACTGATCTTGGCTAATGTTGCCCATGTAGCCAATGTTCTCGTAATGTGTCTTGAATAAAAGTCAAAGGTAAAATGGTAAACTGTTCCATGGTGTTTTTTCTGTTCAGTCTACTTCATGTAGCCAAGCTGCGATAGATGCCTGTAGCGGTAGCAAATCTAATGTGCTATCGTAGTCGTCTAGTTATACATATATATATATATATATATATATATATATATATATATATATATATATATATATATATATATATATATATATATATATATAACTTTTGGCTAAATTTACCTGAAACTGTCTGACAAATCACAGTGAAGTATAGAGTCAGAGGGCGGGTGTAACAAAGTGACAGCTGCGACGATTTGGAGAGAAACAACTGGAAATAACCATAGAAGAAGAGCAACAATGGGTGGTGATTTCCTTCAATCAAAGATGAGTGAAGAATGTGACAAAACATCAGCAATCTTTGAATTCTTTTTACAGTCGTTAAGCTCCACCATCCCCCAATTTGTTTCGTCATTCTTAACTTACTCCGGACTCCTCTGTGAACTTTTCATCCTAAATATTACCCTGATTGGTTGTAGTACCGTCCTATTGCATACAAAGGGATTTGAAAAGACAACCTTTTAGCCCCGCCTCCCCTGACTATGAAGCACCACTAGACCCATACATGGAATGAATAGGGACAGTGTAGCTACAGGTAGGCTATAGTTCATGCCTACCTAAAGTGAAATAAAGAATAATGATCTTATCTATGGGGACAGAACTCCCTCTTTTTCCACAAAAGGGGGAAGCAGGTAAACCAGGTCACCCAATAACTGAAGGGTCGCTGGTCCAAGTCCCACTCTGTCCTAGTCTGAGCAAGACACTCCACCCTCCCTTGCCTCCAGTGCCACTCATGCTGGTGTATGAATATTTGGTGGTGTTCGGAGGGGCTGTTTAGTGTAAATTGGAGGGTCTAAGGACAGGGGATGCTTGGAACTTCATCTATTTCTGTGATTGATTGTTCTCTCCAATCAATCCTGTGAAGCTCTGTGAGATGATGATGTGATTTGGGGCTTTCTAAATAAAATGGCAACACTTTACTTGATGGATGAGTTCATAACACATTCATATTAGCTGTCAAACTGCACATAAAACATTCATGACTGTTTTATGAGACATCACTCAACATTCATACCAAACCTTTCATGAATGTGGAAGACAGAACGACGACAACTTTTCAAACTAAAAGTCCAACAATCACCAAGCAGCATTGCCGTTTATCCTCACCAAACCTCTTCCCATCACATCACATTAGAGTCAATGTGCTAGTGTCCAGTGCCAATTTGTTTAATAATGTAACCTTTGCTGATCATTTATCTTTTGCTAACGGAATGTCCAACAGTTCCAGGTAGAGAACTGCAATGGGACGGGACTCTGTGGGACTCACGAGATGCAGCGCAGGTCATTATTTGACAGCCTCTTGCAGGAGCTGGTGGGAATGGGGAGGTGTGGTCAGAGGAGTGGGACATAGGCATGTTTTCTGGAGTTCCGCAAGACATTAAATACATTTCACAAAATTATTAAAT
Source organism: Siphamia tubifer (assembly GCA_020466265.1). Classification (NCBI taxonomy): domain Eukaryota; kingdom Metazoa; phylum Chordata; class Actinopteri; order Kurtiformes; family Apogonidae; genus Siphamia; species Siphamia tubifer. The sequence continues at coordinate 48,019,915 of CM035798.1, read as the reverse complement.
TGTGTATTTGAAAAGTGCCAAAAAAAAAGACAGTGCTGCTTTACGATTGTTGCAAAAGTTGTCCTCATTCTGTCTTCCACATTCATAAAAGGTTTGGTATGAATACTGAGTCATGTGTCGTGAAAACAGTCATGAATGTTTTATGTGCAGTTTATGACAGCTCCTATGAATGGGTTATGAACTCAGCCGTCAAGTAAAGTGTTACCAATAAAGTTGAAATTGACAGCATGCTTCCATCATTCTGCCCCAGGACAACTGTGGCTACAGGCTGTGGGCAAGACAAGGAGAGCTTTGTCCCCCCAGTTCAAAAATCCTATCTGCACCCATCTATCTATCTATATCTACATCTACATCTACCTATATCTACATCTATCTATCTATCTATATCTACATCTATCTATCTATCTACATCTATCTATCTATATCTACATATATCTATCTATCTATATCTACATATATCTATCTATCTATATCTACATCTATCTATCTATATCTATCTATCTATCTATCTACATCTATCTATCTATATCTATCTATCTACATCTATCTATCTACATCTATCTATATCTACATCTATCTATATCTACATCTATCTACATCTATCTATCTACATCTATCTATCTATCTATATCTATCTATCTACATCTATCTATATCTACATCTATCTATCTATCTATCTATCTATCTACATCTATCATATATATATTAATTATTAATTAACCTTATGGCACCTAAAGTGGATTACACTTCCAATTTCATCATACAATTACAATAAACACATTGTATTCTATTCTATTTTTTTCATCAACTTAACTTGCCTGAGTGATTAAATTTAAGACATTTAATTGTCACTGTAGGCTGTTTTGGTCATTAAATTGAATAGGTTGTTTTATCTTATAAGACCATCTAAATTATTCAGTAATGTCTTTATCATGGTTTGACTAAATAGTGATCCCCAAACAGCATCTTCCTTAGGGTCCTCACTGACACTGACACTGACACAGCTCTGGTCACGATGTTATGGATGGTCAGTGTATGCTCCAATTAATTTTACACTGAACTCCAAAGAACAGTGTGAAATTTCAATTGGATTCTGAGATGAAAGAATGATGGAAAGGAAAAGAAGAGTTCACCATAAGATCAGGCAGAAGATGGACAGCTAATTATCAAGTAAAAAAGAAAGAAGAAAACAGGAATAATCCTCAGAGACAGATGAGATATGTTAATACACGGGGATAAAAGCATTGATTAATCAAGACTACAGCTGAAATAAGCTACAAAACGGACACAAGAAACACACTCTTTACTCTCAAACACAAGGGATGTTTTAATATCCAAGTCAATATATTTTTCCAAGACATATTAGACAGTGAAATGGTGACGTCTTTGCTTTTTTTTCCCCAGAGAAAGATCTATATTTCTCAGTGTCTGAATGGAACTACTGCAGTATAACAGTGATGGGCTTGTTGCTTGGTGATGCCTCTATCCAAAGAAACAAATGATACAAAGCCTGAAAGAAATAGTCATACAGAGGATGTTAATGCCTTATGAACAATGTCCAGACGGCACTTTGAACTGGTTTTATCTGGATAAAGTAACCGAAAAAAATAAGAGTGCATGTGGGCTTTGAATGAAAAAAAAAACAAAAAACACATAAGCTTCAATCTGTCATATTTTCTGATGATTAAACTCAAAAATCTGTTCAGACATGATAATATTTATGACACTGATCTAGAAGTAAAATGCTTCCAGAATAAAACTAATGAAGTTTTATAACATGTGTGTTACTGATAAAGGAAAGTCAAGTCTTAAATGCTGGTTGGCTCAAGTTGAAAAATGTTTCCGAAAAATGTGTGACATTTTTGGCAGGGGGGGGGGGGTGTCTCTCGAATAATAACTTTTATTTGGTGTAAAAAAAAAAAGTCTTACAGTTAAATTTGTTTTTCTACATACAAAATATTACAAAAACAAAAAATAAAGAAATAAAGTGAGCAAAGATGTACAAAGATAAAGAAAAAATGCACTACGAATAGTCAAATGCAATAAAATATGCTTTAAAACATTCAAATGCACTAAAATAGGGTAAAATGCACCAAAAAAATACTGTCAGAAACATTTCATGTCCAACTCCTTGTTCAGTTTGTTCTTTATTTTAATACCTGGTCTAACTAAAGGTCTATTTCTTTGGGCAAATACCTACAAAAATGGGTCATAGTTTCATTTCAGAGCTAATATCTATCCATTTATTATATTGTTTATAACAAATATCGTGCACGTGTATGTTTGTAGGGACCCCTTATGTCTACGGTATTGTTTGCACAGTGTTAACAGAGTAAATTATTTCGCAGCATTATTAGTTTGCAGCTGGTTTTCATTTAGTTTGGTTAATACCCGACATTGTGGGCATTTGTGTCACAACGTGGACCTTTCCATTTGAGTCTAGTCTCCTGTGAGTAATTTGTACAGTGACAGCGGTGACCACAATAAGCAGTGTTTTTGTACCTTTGCCTTTTCCTTATTATTTCTGATCTCTATGGGAGAGGAAAGCAGCCGTGCAGATGGAGGAAAATTCTTTTTCAGCATCTGCCAATTTCATTTTTAAATTAACTGGCTGGTCCAAACTTTGTATGAGGCGCTTGTGATGAACTGAAACACATTTCTGTAATTTAGTTCGTGTCGGGCATGTTTCATAGACTTCACTGACTGGAGGTTTTCGTCTATCCATGTTACTTTTGTCAGGAGCAAAAAGCATTTGAGCTCAATTACATTTTCCTCTAATTATAACTTCTATAGTCCAAAAAGTATGAAGTATAAATGTATAATAAATTGGACTAATCTCTAACTCCACTTAAAAAGTTGTACATCAATTATTACCTTTAAACCAAACCTCAAAAATGGGACCAATGGCTCTGTGCTCATCTGAGCCTCACAGCTGTGATGTCTTTCTATCAACAAAGGTGTCAGGTGTGTTGGAAGGGGGATAGATCAAAAACAGGGGTCTCTAAATTATTCCACAAACGGCTGGTGTAGCTGCAGGTTTTTGTTCCAACCAACCAAGCAGGGGCGTCACAGCCATTTAAAATGTGGGTGTGTTCTAGGGTTTGGCACATGAGCAACATTTTCTGAATTTATCATCGTAAAATTAAAACAATTATCCATTAATGGTTAATTTTTTATTTAAAAAAATATATGGCCGAAAATAATAACATAAATGTGTATTTATTCAACTCATAAGTAAATATTCCCCAGATAAAAAGTCAAAATTATGAGATAAAAAAATCAAAATTATTAGATAAAAAGTCAAAATGATGATAAAAAAAATTGATATGAATTTGGATTTGAAAAAAATCAGACACTGATTTTACAGACACTGTACCTCTTTTTTGGATCCAGTAACGATACAATATATAAACTCAGGAAAAAGTGGAGGGTATGAAATCATCTGGTTGGAGAAGTGGAAGTGTCGCAACACCCCCATCCCCCATGGATGCGACGCCCATGCAACCAAGAGTTCAGTTTGACCAATCGACTCTTTGAAGACGAAGATCAGTTGATTAATTGATTCAACTTTGATGTGCTGTTGATTGGTTGGAACAAAAGCCTGCAGCCACAACGGCCCTTTAGGAATGGTTTGGAGACCCCTGATCTAAAACATGCAGGATAGTAGCTCTCGAGGACCAGGATTGAGTACCCCTGTCTTGTACTATAATATATGTAATGGAAACACTCAGAATAGTAGAAGCCGATAACATGTAGTGGAAACATGTTATTATGCAAAAGATAAATTACACCTACGTTTACATGTCCGCCATGTTTGACTCAAATCACTGTAATTTCAGGTTCAGTCCAGGAATCACTGTAATACATTTCAGTTATGACTGCTGTGCTCTGTTATGAAGCTCAACACCCAGGTGTGAATACACACAGCCCTGCACACAAACATCTTCCTGAAGGTGTGTCTCAGTTCGGCGCTGCGGAAGGCGTAAATGGCCGGGTCGATGATGGCGTGGCTCATCATCAGGACCACGTGAAGCTGGAAGAGCGAGCGGTAACATTCACAGTAGGGGTTCATGGGACACACTAGCATGATAATGAGGTGGAAAAAAAACGGTGTCCAGCACACCAGAAAAGACCCAAACAGGATAGTGAGTGTCAGCGCCCCTCGCATACTGTTCCCCCACCGCCGCCACCGCCACCGCCGCCTACTGCTTCTACCTTCACCAGTGGGGAGGGACGCGATCTTCCTGGCGTGGATACGTGCCAGCATGAACATGTAGACGTAAAGGAAGCAGATGATCGTCAAGGAGACGCTGAAGAAGACAATGAAGTATATCTTGATAAAGTGGAAATGGAAGAACTTGATCATGAGCATGGCTAATGTGCCACATGTCGCCCAGATGATGCCCAAGATGGCGCCGGTACGCTTCATTGTCATGATGTTGTGATATCGAAGAGCGTGGAAGATGGTGATGTAACTGGAGGAAAAAAAACACAAGAGGGTAAAATTAAGTTGATCTGCATTAATAATCAATTATTATTTATATATTTTATCTATATAATCTAAATTTTACCAAGTGTATTTTTCTAATTTCTAGTTCAAATATCTTATCACACTTAAAATAAGACATAATCATCGAAAGAGGAACTTTTCAGGGAGATATAAGATCTGATTTTTAGATAAAATAGTTCTGGGGAAACGTTTTCAGATACCCTTAAAATGTTAGCGTCAAATATAATCATGAAATATTTGTGTCGTTTCAAAAGATCCAAAAAAAAAAACAGATGCAGACAAACAGATGAAAATGTTTTTTTTGTTTTTGTTTATAAGAAAAAGAGTGAAAAAAGTCAATAATTGACACTTGCAACATGTCATGTCCTGGATTTTTTCTGCTGAAAAAAACAAGAACTTGAAAACTTTATTTTAATTCATTTTACCAAGAAAATGTTTATTATTATTTCTATTATTCTTGCTACCAAATGATGCAGAATGAAGATTTCTACAATTGTTATACAGTAATTGGTGTTATCACCTATGACCAATAGTTTTTGAGATCTCTAGAGGTCAAAGGTCACCTGTCACAAAATTTATTTCTGTAATACTGTGTGTGTCAAGCATAGACATATCGCACTATAACGTAATCAATACTATCAATACTATAATATTACACACACTGACGCATATATACATATCATGAAATTATTATCGCAAAAAGGTCAAAGGTCAAGGTGGCATTTAACAGAAAGGTCAAAATCACATTATTGGCTCTAATTGAACAACGGTTTGTCATAGAAACTTGACATTGGCACAAAATCGGAGTGAGATTAGACATTCTCTGAATACTTGTTTTAAGTGTCATGAGATTTTGACAAGAAATTAGGAAAATTCATTTGACAAGATATGGATTTTTTTCCCCCAGTGTACACAGATAATTGACTGATCTTATTTCAGTAATGATATATTTAAGAATAAAGTAAATATTTCCTGGCTTTTTTCCATCTCTGTGACAATAAACTATCTTTGTTGGATTTCCACATAATTAAAACTGTAACATTCCAGGATCCAAACCCCAAACCTACTTTGTTTTTATAATAGGGATGCCCTGATTTAATCTAAAAATCAGTATTGGCTGTTGATCTGGGGGGGGTTTTTCCTCCAATGATGTCTAGTAAAATGTCAACCAACATTTTGACAATGTCAGGTTGGACTTTGGTCTATAAAGTGTTAGCAAATGGTGAAAAAATGTTTACCCAAACAATTACATTTACAAATATATTGAGAAATAATTACAAAAAATGCTGTTGAATGTCACCTTTAATAATCCTGTAGAATAAATGTGCATGTGGATTTCAGGTTTTTGCACATAAAACATCCCTGACCTGTGGTCCTGGCTTTGTATTTGACTATTCTCCAGTATCTCTGTAGTCTTTAGCTTTTTTCCTTCTATATTTGACTTTTTTCTTACCTCTTTCTACTCACCCAGACAGTCGAGGCAAACGGACACTTATTCAGAGCCTGGTTGTATTTATTTTTTTCTTTTATAAATGTTTTTATTTCCTTCCATCACCTTGAGCTTTGCCTTCGGAGACTTTGAGTTCTTCTCAGTGCAACATATTTGACAACTTGAGTTATGAAGTGCCTTGAAATAACTGTATTATATGATTGAGGCTTTTTTAAATGAACCTCAATTGAAGTAAACTGAATTAAAACTGTGCATCAAAAGCTCCTCCACTTGGCACTGAAGTACAAATCTTTATATCTATATGTGACTGGATAAAGGCAGAGTGTTCAATAAGAATTCAGATGGTATAAATGCCTCCATTTCTGCTGCAGGTTAGAAGTTGTGTCATTATTTTACCCTGTATTTCAGTATTAGAATGGCAAAAAAAATATTTAGCACATTCATACCAACAAATTGTGGAATGGGGATATTTTGATGCATCCCGTCACATTTTTAAATATGTAAACTAGCATCTTTTTCTAGGTACTTTTCTGTGACAACTTTATTTGGAAGTGCCAAAATGTAATTTTTTTTTCTATGTAGTATTGATATTCCAACACGTCCAGACTGCATCAGTCACTGAATAAAGAATAAAAACCCATTGTTTCCACACATCTGTATTATGGTGTCATCCATTTTTCTTCTTCTATCATTTTAATTTTCTTATATGTTTTATATAAAGCACCTTTAATTGTCCTGTACACGAAATGTACTATACAAATAAATGAGCTCATAATTGGTTATTTTGACAGTCACTCAAAACAACACTGTCCATGAGTCCATAACAATATGACAAAATCCCCTAAAAATGTTCTTCAGGTGTCATATTCATCAGGATAAACCACAGACGACAGGCGTTTTGAGCTCAAACAATCAGTTGCAGATAATCCTTGCACCAGAATGAACTTTCTTTAAAATTATTCTCGATGGACTGTAGTTTAAAGTCAGGGCTGTGAACCTCTGCGTCTGGGAAAATCCCATGGATGCATATAAAGTCATTAAACCATTACAGTACATACACATCTGACATCCTCTGCTTTTACACTATTCTGAAACCACAATACTGGAATAGAATTAACATGTTTGGGAACTTTTCCTGGCCAGAGTTCAACAAAAACTTCATATTATTTCTCAGTTTTCCATCGAGACTTAGTTATTGTGACATAATGTTAAAAACTTAGAAGCCAGATAATAGGTTGTTGGACTCAGTCCACAGATAAAAGTTCAGAACAACCAGTACAACAGCAAAAGAGGAAGTAAATCAATGACTCTGCACTATTCAGACCAGCCTCCATGGTTCTGCTCCTATGGTTGTTTAAAAAAAACAAAAACAACAAAAAAAAAAACAAATGGCTACGAGGGCTTAGTGCACAGGTGTCAAACTCCAGTCCTTGAGGGCCGGCGTCCTGCATGTTTTAGATATTTCCCTCTTCAATGTGATTTAGTTTAACCCTTTAACTCCTGAGAACTAACAAAAGAATTGGTAACATGAGCAAAGTAAGACACAAATCAAAGAAAAATACTAAATAAATAAAAAAACAAAATGTAGAAAAATAAACAAAATGAACAAAAACTAATAAATATTTACAAAAATGACAAATAATGTGGAAAATTACTTATTACTTAATAATCTTTGCTTCTGCCTGAGCCTTTTTCAGTCAAATTCTGTATTGTTCTATTTCTTTTTGCAGCTTTGAAGTGAATATATGACTGAAATAAACTAAACTAAAAAAATAAATTAAAAAAGTAGTATTGAAATTTGGTCCCAGCTATTTTAATTTTGCCTTTAAAAATGTTTTAATGTTGCTTTTTGGCACCTTTTCCATGCACAAAACTAAAAGGAAAACGCTTGAATTTTTCTGAATATTTAAACAATGCATCATCCCTGACACATAAAGAGTTAATAATCAGCTCCTCATCAGAATGATAATGATGCAATGTCCTCCAGGTGTAATTGAAGAGGGAAACATCTAAAACATGCAGGACCCCGGACCTCGAGGACCGCAGTTTGACACCCCTGGCTTAGTGGATGTGTGGTTTAATTCATATATTCAGATCCATCCCTGCTCTGTCCTCTAATACTGTCGATATACAACCTGACAAAAAAATCATGACTTGAATTTAACTCAACTGTTAATTTTTTTTCCATTGGATAACTAATGCAGTGATCAATGTTTCAGTTCTTTAACACTTTTACTGATGATGACAACTATCAGTTTGTAATGAGTCCAGAATGACCCAGTTCCAGAGTGACAACACTGATGTACGATTTATTTATTTATTTTTTATATCTGCTTCAAACATTAAATGTGTTAAATTTTACATTCTTTAATAAGATGAATCAGAAAACAAATGACTTTAGTGCTGGTTAGCTCATGTTTTAATATATATGATGGTGTGTTATTCCACATATATGGTGGTTTATGTTCATGTATATAATGGATTAGTAAATATTCCACTAGTAACGACCTGTAAAGCAGGGGTCTCAAACTCATTTTCTTTCAGGGCCACATTCAACCCAATTTTGTCTCCATTGGGCTGTTCCAGTAAAATAATAGGTTCATAATCTATAAATAGTGATAATTCCAATTTTTTTTATTTATTTTATTGCAAAAAAAAAATCCCCATTAAACTGTGACATGTCCTGTAAAAATGTAACTTAAAGAAAAATAAGTGTAATTTTAAGGTATATTATGCCTCTATTTAGCATTTCTCCATGTGAATTATGGATCAGTTCTACAATGACACTAAACAGAAAATGTTCAAAACTCTCCTTAATTTTCTTTACGCATTTCAGGTTGTTGATATGTGTTCAGGTTATTCACATTTTATTCTTACGAGATAGTTTGTAAATGTAAACACTTGACTAATGTGCTATTATTTTTTTTGCATTATAACAAAGACAGAAATTTGAAGTTGTCATTATTTATAGCCATAGTATTTTTTTTTCACATTAAACTGAGAAGAAAATATGAAGCCATTGTTATATTTTGTAGGTTATTCTGTTATTATTATTGCACTTTATATCATATCAGTCTGTACGTAGAATTTGAGCTAAAATCAGTTCCACAGCTTTGACTGTGGAATTTTTACACTTTACAAACTCAACTCAGGGGCCGCATTGGAACGTTTGGCGGGCCGCATTTGGCCCCCGGGCCGCATGTTTGAGACCCCTGCTGTAAATTGAATGGATCATAATGTGCAGACAGTGTTTTGAAGCAGATCTGGCACCAATATTCCTTTGGACTAAAACCTATTCTCTTGTTAATTCTGAGAATATTCACATTTTAATAATAATAATCATAGATTTTATTTGAAAGTGTCTTTAAAGACACCCAATGTCACTGTACAGGGATGTAAACAAGATAAGCAATATAACAAAAACTATACAAAACAATATAAAATACAACAAATAAGGAGGAATGTGACAGGATTGTAGCAAGATAAAAACAAAATATAATACAATAAATAAGGAGGAGGGGGCATGTGAAGCAGTTGGAGATGGTATGTAAGTCTGAAGAGATGTTTTGAGTTAGCGTGGGCAGAGTTAGAGTTAGTTTGTTTTTCTTTCCAGAATTTTGACCCCCAGAGCCAACCAGCATTTAAGACTTGAGTTTACTTTATCACATACACATGGTAAAATGTCATTCATTTTATTCCAGAAGCATTTTACCCATCATGCCTAGTGCCTACAGTACAAACCCAGAGAGACAGTATTATATATAGTCTGGGGTTGGTACAGATGATTAGGTCGAGGTTCACAACACTTTGTCCATAAATCGAGGTTAGCTGAGCTTGAATAAACTGAATTAGCATGTTCACCTTTGGGGAACCATGGGTTAGATGTTCTGATCCAGTTCATTCCTTTACTTCATTGGTCAATTCCACTGACATTATCAGTTGTATAACCTCTCAGCTGGCAAGTCTGTTTCTGAACCTAACATTTAACACCATAGGAATATTTGCTATTGCGAATAAAAAATAAATAATAATAATAATAATAAAAACACGGGGGCGGCATCTCACAGTAAGAAGGTCCCTGGTTCTATTCCCACTCCAGACCTTTCTGTGTGGAGTTTACATGTTCTCCTCGTGTCTGCGTGGGTTTTCTCCAGTTTCCTCCCACCATCCAAACACATGCACTGATAGGTTAACTGGTTAATCTAAATCACCCATAGGTGTGAATGTGAGAGTGATTGTTTGTCTATATATGTTCAGCCCTGGGATGAACTGGAGCAGGGGTCTCAAACATGCGGCCCGCTGACAGTTCCAATGAGGCCCGAGTGATGAAGAGTATAATAAACTATTAAATGATTCCATGTTTTCTTCTCAGCTTTTTCTTTGCCTATAAATGATGACAAGTTCCAATTTGTCTCACTGTTTGACTGCAGAAAAATTGAAAATTACGAAAATATTTACAATTACAAACTATCCCGTAACAATAAAATGTGAATAACCTGAAATATCTAAAAAGAAAATTAGACACAATTTGAACCATTTTCTGCTTCTGTTGCTAAACATTTAGTGTCTTTGTAGAACTGATCCATAAAAAAAAAAAAAAGATTAGTTGAGGCAGAATATTGTTAAAATTCCCCTTATTTTTCTCCTTTATTTTGATAATTTAGAAAAGTATTTTCTTAATGTAATGGGTGTTTTTTTTGCATTAAAACAATGACAAAAATGTGGAATTGTCGATATTTACACAAATAATTGTGGGGGGTTACACTATAACAAAGACAAAAATTTTGAATTCTAATTATTTATTTATAGGTTACTATGCTTATTATTTTACTGGTTCAGCCCACTGGACATCAAATCAGGCTGAATGTGGCCCCTGAAGAAAATTAGTTTGAGACCCCTGAACTGGAGACTCATACAGGGTGTACCCCACCTTCACCCATTTTAGCTGGATTAGACCCCCAGTGACCCCTGCGACCCTAGTGAGGATAAAGTGGTTTCAGATGACGAGACGAGACCATAGCAACATGGCCCTGCTGTACATCTGTAACTAGTTAACAAACTTCAGTGATTCTGGGTACAGTAATGTGATTGACCATTGAGGGGGGGGGGCTTTGTATTCAATAACTAGAAAAGCACTCAGAGCTGTCAAGGCAGATCAGCCTCCTAAATGACATAAATGACACGATAGGTTTCACTTTCAGAAGTGGCACTTCACCCTGACCTAATGAATGAAACTCACAGATGCCCCCCACCCACCAATCACCATCAAAATGTAATCATATATTCCATGTGCCAGCATAATTTTAAAAACAAAAACAATAAAAAAAAAACTTCATCCACATCCATACCAAACTCTTTTTGACTTATGTTGCTAAGAGACAAACAAAACCTGGTGAAAACATAACTTCCTCCATTTCTCGGGGGAGGCAATTACTAATATTTCCCAAAACACTGCTTCTATCAACTTGCTGTTTGTTGCTAGTCTCTTCTTTGACCAAAAATACATAGGTTTCCCAAACTGCAGCAGTAAGCTGTCTGTAGATGTTGTGTAAGTCCACTTCTCTTTTACAATATAGGTCATGTAATAACCCTGATAATCAAAGGATTTTTTTCGTCACTGATCACACCTTCATATTCCAACACGATAACCCTGTAGGATTTATATCAGGTTTGTAAGTGTAGTTCAGGAGTATGACAATTACCACACAGTCCACACCTGAACTCCAGTAAGAATCTTTAGGATGGAGAACACTTTACACATAGGTCCAAATATGGGCAGAATAAATGTTAGCATGATAGCTAATAGATAAACTGAAAGGACATATAACCTTCATGTCAATACGTTGTACCTTAGAGGGGCTGTATAATCATGCTTTACATCAGGGGTCTCAAACATGCGGCCCAGGGGCCAAATGCGGCCCGGCAAAGGTTCCAATGCGGCCCCCAGGATGAATTTGCAAAGTGCAAAAATTATATATAGTAAAAGCTGTGGAACTGATTTTAGTTCAGGTTCAACATTCAGACCAATAGGGTCTACAGTCAAATTATAGCAGAATAATATATTAAAAGAATTACTCCATATTGTCTCCTCATTTTGATGTGAAAATAATGTAGATTACATCTATAAATAATGACAACTTCACATTTCTGTCTTTCTTATAGTGGAAAAAATAACATTAAATTGGGAAAATACTTACATTTACGAACTACCCTGTAACAATAAAATGTGAAAAACATGAAGGAATATGAACAAACTGAAATTTCTAAAGAAAATTAAGCACAATTTTAACAGTTAAGTGTCTTTGTAGTAGATCTGATCCATAATGCACATGTGTCAATGATAAATTGAAGCATAATATTGTTAGACTTGCATGTATTTTTCTTGAGATATTTCAGTTTTTTTCAGGTTATTCACCTTTTTTGTTGGATAGTTTTTTGTTATTTTTTAAAAGCAAGCTCATAAGGTCATAGGGTTTGTTTGAACTAAAACAAATGCAAAAGATTGGAATTGTAAATCTTTTTCTAGGTTAATATGTTATTATTTTACTGGTCCGGCCCACTGGACATTAAATTGGACTGAATGTGGCCCCTGAAAGGAATGAGTTTGAGACCCCTGTTTTACATGAATACAAAAAGAACAGTCTTTTTTTACCTATGTATTCATATTTGGGTAAAAAGTGTGTGTTACCCCACAAATATACATACATACATACCGGTCCACTGCGATGGCTAGAAAACTCAAAATCGATCCCATGAAGGCCATGACCAGCAGCGAGTCAATCACATCATCCAGTTGTTTCTCAGAAGAGCCAGTTTTCTGAAGTTGTCCAATGTCCGCAAACACAATCATCAGGTTCTCCCATGTTTTGGTGAGGCTGGCGATGGTGTTGAAGGCCGCCAAGCTACACATGAAGCAGTACATGGGCGAGTGGAGGTTCCGGTTTCGTATGACCGCCACCACGACCAAGAGGTTTTCCACTAAACTAACGGCTCCGATGGTGAAGAACACGGGGAAGGAGACCTGCACTTCAGGACAGTCGGACTGATTCACTGTAATGTTCATCGTCAGCTACAATGGTGCCAAACACTGACTTTAAAAGTATATTTTGGAGGTTTATGTGCTGCTACAAAGTTTTACTAGTGCTTTGAAATTATTCTGATTAATCACAGGGTTCCTACAGATCAATTTTGATTAATCATTAATACCCCTTTAATCTAATTTAAAAAAAATATTGCTGCATTTTATTTTTCATGAGAAAACAGATGAAAATAAAGAATAGAGTGTGTCCAATACTTTTTCAGTGGTCGCCTCTTTTTTTTTTCTTTTTTTTTTTACTCAAATGTCGTACTACTTGGCGTTACCCGTTCTTCCATCTGTATATACAACACTAACTATTGGAACAAATTCCCTGAATTGTGTTGGCAGACGCGTTAACAGTCATTCTGCTGCAGATAATGACTTAAATACCTTAACATTTTTAATCAGATTAATCATGAATCAATGTTAATATGTCAATTTTGACAGCCTTTTTTTTTTGCCGTCGGTCTTGTTGTTGTCGTAGTTTAATTTCATGACCTAGTAAATCCATCCTAGAATGATGTTGACAGTTGTTTTCAGTTCATACAGTTTGGCCGCTTGCCACGATCACTCAGACAGGTCAGATTTTCAGACACAAATGGGAACAAGCTTGTCTCCACAGTGTGTCATTTTGACAAAATGTCCTTCTCACGCGTGTCCTATTTTGAGCTTTTGGCCGGCACTTTCAGGACAGACTAATCTCTAGTCTTGTGAACACATCTGCTCGTCTCTGCTCTTTACTCAAGGGACATGCAATTGATTTTTTTCCCATGTGTCCTCATCTGACGGTAAGTATTTGTCCATGGCTCACAAATATTTTGCTTTGCCAAAGTTTATATGTGACTGCAGTGCTGGACTTGTTCTGGACTTCCTTTGAGTTCATCCATTTTCTCTTGGCGGGTGTTGAAAATATTCATAGAATCTTTACCTGTGGAAAGACAGCAGTGGTTCTGTTATTAAAACCCAGAAGTACATTCTGCTAAAAGTGTTGCATAAAAGGTTTAATGACCTCCTCCTTTCCATTTGCCATTAATCATCTTCATTCATTCAGTGTTTTCCTCATGATGAATAGTCTGACCTTTAGCATCAGCGCTGTCATCTCATCTGAAAACATTTTCTCTTCAGATATGTTTATTAGATCTTTATAATTAGGGGCTATTTTTGAAGTTGTGATATTTTTTAAAAAGGAGCATTTTACAATCCTTGTAATTGTGATGAAAATTAAAGGAGGTACACTGTCATTTTTGATACGAGTCAGAATGAATGCCTGGCTGCAGACTCAGGATAATTATTATAATTATATCTACAATTAACTAACACCTCTGATTCCCTCCATCGTTAGTTTTAACAGTGACCCAACTGTTTGTTTCAGTCAAATATGCTGCTTAAAATGATTCAGTACCATCTATGATATCTAAATCATCTTATAACAGCAAAAATAATTGGAAACATCATGTGAGACTCTACAACCACTGATCTTCTATTAAATATCCATAATCTGGTGCATGAGGGTTTCCACACTCGCTGACTTTCTGATCACAACACCAGTAATAATTACAGCCTGCAGTGATGAAGCTGTAAAAAGAAAAAGGGGGAAAAAATTATCACAGTCCCACATTGATTTATCGACAATATAATCTCAGAACTCTCCCGGTGTCGTAATCAGTTCAGGAAATGATTGCGTTGTATTCCACGTACGTATGCCTCTCCACCTCTGAAGGATGGTTAAGATACAGTAGAAAAGGTCACGAGTTTTCAGGGTTCATGCTGCTTTGAAGTTGCTAGCTCAAGTCTTCAGATCCTTTCAACAATGAGTTTTTAATTGTTATCAACCCTGTTCTGTGGAACTTCATTTTCATGTTTTGTTTTTTTTTTATTGCAGGTCTGTACAGGATATAACATACAGTCACCTTATACCATTCTGACCTTTACTGTGATTGGCTAGCTTCAATAAAAAAAGAGTTCTTCCACTAAATCAGGGGTCTGCAAACCCCAGTCCTTGAGCCGCAACCCAGCATGTTTTAGATCAGGGGTCTCAAAACTCATTTTCTTCAGGGGCCACATTCAGCCTGATTTGATCACCATTTTTTTTTATTATTTCTGTGACCAAATGTCAATACTAGTTTTCTTCTTTAGTAATTTTTTCCCCCAAATTTTCCACATTGTCATTTTGTAAATATTTATTAGTTTTTGTTTATTTTTCTACATTTTGGTTCTTTTAATTTTTTAATTTTTCTTTGATTTTCTGCCATTTGTTACTTACTTTACTCATGTTACCAATTATTTTATTAGTTCTCAGGAGTTAAAGGGTTAAACTGAATCACATGGAAGAGGGAAATATCTAAAACATGCAGGACACCGGCCCTCGAGGACTGGAGTTTGACACCTGGGGGCAAATCAGGTAAAATGTGGCCAGGGGGGTTGGGGGTTGTTGTACCAGGCATCACTTGCTTTAATTTTGATGAGATATTTGGACTAGAAATGGCCAAAATACACTTGGTAAGATTTAAAGTTTCTGCAGTTAATGCTTCTCTTACACGACAGATATTATGACATTTTCACAACTTCTAACCACTGCCTCATACTTCATTACACTCATGAGGACCAACGATAATCAAGTAGCCATTGGGTAGTGAGTGTAAACATGTTTTTTTTTTAATGAATAATAATAATAGCAATAAATTAGAAATCTAAATGAAATTAAATGTAATAAATAAATAAAATTAAATTTAAAAAATTATAATTAAACAATAAAATAAATATATTTTTTAAATTAATAAAATTAAAAAAATTAAAAAACACCAAAAAAAAGGAAATGCATTTTCAAATCTTTAAAAATACATGTTTAACTTTGCACTGGTTTTATGGGGACTTCCTGAAAAAAACAAACTAATGTATTTATCAGGCCACATAAATTCTATTTCACTAGTGGGGACCTACATTTATATATAAACCTCATAGGAACCTGAATTTTGGTCCTCATAGTGATATGAGGACCAGTATGTGTAAACATATCAATGTCCCTATAAAGATAGGAATACACACACACACACACACACACACACACACACTTTCTTGTTCTTTTTTAATGAGCTGAAGGAAAAAGTGAATTACCCCTGTGGAATAAATTGACTCTGGATTAAAACACTGAGATAAGAATCTTGAACCCGACACGCAAATACTTTACTCATCTTTTTATTGCCAAGCAAAACGATCTGGGCTTCATCCCGATTTAATTGTCCAGAATATTGTCTCACCCACTCATTTATTTATTCTGACGTGAACACAGTGACTCTATGGGGCTGCGGTCGACCAGAGTTTGAAACCCATTTATCACTGTGTTAATCAATGTTGTAGTTTGGGGATGGTTTGCTGCAGAAGGAGCATGTACACTCCACTAAAATACGCCTGCATTGTTTTAGTTTATTTTTGGCGCAGACATTCTTACCCTTGGGTTTTCAGATATGCAAGAAGGTTAAATACATGAATTACAGCTGTCATCAATCAGAACAGATTCTGTCAGACATGAGCAGGATTTCCACTCCAGCAGCTTAGAAAACTGGCTTTATTATTTTTTCCATTTAGGTATGATTTGATGGCAAGACTTTTGTGTTTATACAACAGACAGCTGCAGAAGCTAGACATTATTCATCTCTGATTTCAGATCCTACAGCTTTAATAATAATAATAATAAAAAAAAAAAAAGAAGCAAAAATGGGATTATTGATGAATGTGGTGTGTGGTGATACACCTGCTCTGGAACATGGATGATATGAAGAACAAGTTTTCAGTCAAATAAAACCTTGAGTTAAAGATGTTCAGACCTAAACAGACACTGGCCACTAAAACCTTCTACTGATCGAACATGTTTAATAACTTCTGTTGCATGAATTCTATCAATCCATGTCAATAATTAGAGGAAAACATGGGCGTCACACCCATGTGGGATGGGGCTGTTGTGACACCCCCACTTCTCCAACCAGATGATTTCATACCCTCCACTTCCAGGAAACGGAGGGAGAGTTGGTCTCACCTACTTTTATTTCAGGATAAACAGTTACTGTTGTTACATCCACGACAAACAAACAGTAATAACAGTGCAGGGCTGTTACAATATCTATGGTTTAAACTGTTTACCCGCCCGGGCGGAGCAACAGCTTATATAAATGAAGCGCACCTCAGTTCGCGGTGCTAACAGTAACCAGTAAGAAATGAGTAATGTTACCGTTGTTAAACTAAATTAACTAAACTGTGTCTTGTTCTGTGACATTTACCCTAAGACAGTGGTTCTAGAACTTTTTTCAGTGATGTTCCCCCTGAGGAACATTTTCTTAGTCGTCTCCTCTGACATGGACAAAACAGTGTCCGTAAAATCAGTGTCAGATTTTTTAAATCCCAACATATATCAGTTTTTTTATCTCATAATTTTGACTTTTTAATCGCATCATTTGTACTTTTTATCTCATAATTTTTACTTATGAATTGAATAAAACACATTTTTGTTATTATTTTCGGCCATATATTACTTCTTTAATATAAAAAATTTAACCATTAATGGATAATTGTTCGTTAATTTTCCGATGATAGATTCATTATTTTACTCATGTGTCACAACCTAGAACACCCCCACATTTTAAATGGATGTGACGCCCCTGGAGTCATCAGATATGATCCACACTGCAAAAACCTAAATCTAACCAAGTGCATTTTTCTTATTTCTAGTCCAAATATCTCATCACACTTAACATAAGACATAATCATCTAAAGAGGAAATTTTCAGTTGGATATAAAAGCAGGTTTATAGGAAATACATGTGAACTTCCATTTTGTTGTGGAGTGAATTTACAGTGTTTCTCTCTTGCAGTTGTTTTGGGAGTTTCTACATTTTTGCTTCTTTTTTTCTGTTATTGCAGCATTTTTCTCTTACAGTTTCACTTGTGTTGCATTTGTTTCATGTGTTTGTGTTTTTGCTTGTGCATTTTTCTTGTGTTTGAAGCGTTTTGTTGATGCAGTACATTTGCCCCCGTCACCCACTGTAGGTAAGAAATGTTGAAATGCTCTATGATCTGAGCCAGGGGCAGCAGATAGATGTTGAACAGAAGCGGACTAAGAATAGACCCTTGGGGAACCCCACATGTCAACTTTGTACTCAGATGTATAATTACCAGTAGTGAACACTGAAAAACTGTCAAAGTCCAAGCAACAGATAAAAAAACATATACATGATACCTAGTGAAACAAATGGTTCCAACCCCCGCCACACACACACATTTTAGGTGACTGTGACCTTTAACCTACATTCACCAGAATTTAATGGAATCTATTCTGGAACATTTCACACCTTTACTTAAAATGTCATAGAAATTGGTTTAGTAGTTTTTGTTTACAGCTGCTGACAGACACACGGACAGAGAAACTGATTCAAAAACAATACTGCCCTACCCTTCGGGGTGGGGGTGGGGGAGGGGGGTGACAAAACAATTATTCAACCTTAATGACATCAAGAAAAACAATGACATTCCTCCTTTACTACATTCTCCATTAATACTTTACCAATCATTGACAGAAATGAATGTGTGTAGCTTAACGTTTTATTTTAAGCTTATTCCACGACCATGGTGCATGATGGGAATATATTGTTTTTTCCAAAGTCTGTCAGAACACAGGGAACGGTCAAACGCAACCGTTTGGAAGAAAGTACTAGAGCCGACAGAAGATTACTGAAGTATTTTGGGAGTTTATCCAGCAGAGCTTTATAGATTAAAATAAACTAGTGGGTTTTTTTCTACAGATGGTTAATGATGTTCAGTTAAAATACAATAATTCATTTGGACTGGATCGTTATGGGTTAAAATTTCCATGAACAAGATGATTAATCCTAGAACCAGAGATGGGAAGTAAAAAATGATAAGTACTTCATTACATTTTTTTCATTACTTTATATTCCTTACATACTCAGAATAGACTCATTACTTTTTCAAACTAAACAAATGTGAGTCACTTTAGACCACAGGTGTCAAACTTCAGTCCTTAAGGGTCAGTGTCCTGCATGTTTTAGATATTTCCCTCTTCCATGTGATTTAGTTTAACCCTTTAACTCCTGAGAACTAACAAAATAACTGGTAAAATGAGCAAAGTAAGACACAAATGGTAGAAAATCAAAGAAAAATTAAAAAATTAAAAGAACCAAAATGTAGACAAATAAACAAAGTGAACAAAAACTAATAAATATTTACAAAATGACAAATAATGTGGAAAATTACTAAGGAAGAAAACTAGTATAGACATTTGGTCACAACAATAAAAAAAAAAATTGGTGAAATAAAATATAACAAAAAAACACCTCTTGCTTTTTGGCACCTTTTCCATGCACAAAATAAAGTAAAAGTGTTTAATTTTTCTGAATATTTAAACAAAATCATCCATTCAGAATGCATCAGCGCTGACATTTAAAGGGTTAATAATCAGCTCCTTATCAGAAGTGATAATGATGCAGTGGCCTCCAGGTGTAATGGAAGAGGGAAACATCTAAAACATGCAGGACCCCGGCCCTCGTGGACCACAGTTTGACACCCCTGGTTTAGAGGAAACATCAGTGGAGAACAGGAACGGTGACTTTCAATATCAGAATTATGACTTATATGAGAATTTTTACTTTTTTTTTTATCCCAGAATTATGCTTTTTTTTTTTAATCACATAATGATGCATTTTTATCTCAATTTCGATAAAGCGATCATTCATTCCCCCATAATTTCTTGCCCATACCCACAAAACTGAATGCAGTTTTAATTTTTACTTTATTACAATTGAGAAGTTGTACTTTTTTTACTTCTACTTTTATTTCAGTACAAGAGTTTGAATCAGTACTTCTACTTTTACCAGTACTTCGACTTAAATACAGAATGTGAGTACTTTTACCACCTCTGCTATGTACTGTATATGTTACTAAATGAAAAAGGAACAACAATGCACTTACTGAAACCAAATTGTCTAATCAATCTTTTGTTCTTCAGACATGAACCCAAATAGTTTCCTTGGAGAACACACCGGCAGTAACTGGCGAAGTGTTCTTTACAACCACAGGCCGGTTTAATTGCAGGGTCCCATGAGCAAGGCTATTATTTGGGTAGTTTCTGGAAAATATTTTGACCACTTATTTACCTTATATTTATTTGTTAGCAGATGTGATGGGGTCACAGGTGTGTGAGTGTTTCATCACACTTGTGAATGAGTCATTATTAACAGAATGGGTTTTTAATCAACTTGATTAGAACCCTTCCTTCCCTGCAGTGTTTTTTTTTCTGTTCTCTTATTAAAAAAGCCTGGCCTAATGATGTCCCTTTGGTGGTTTCAAATTTTCTAATACTGTACATTCTAGTTTTTTTAGCCCACCCACACATTAAGCTTCAACATCTTCAGCACTGTAACTATGCAGATGAAAAACACAGACAGGATCTTCTTAAACAGCTAAAATGTACAGCAACAGCACAAAAATTAAGTAAAGGAGAATGTTTATGTTTCTTACCTTTAAATCAATATCACAATGAAAATCTTTTGTTTTCTTTCCTTAACTAACTTATCAGCAATTGTTGAAATATTATCTTTTTTTCACCTGGTATTTTCCTTCATTTAATTCACTCATGTAGTTGTTCTTTAACCCATAAAGACCCAAACTTCCACCATCGACTAAAAGGATCTACTAATCTAAACGTCTGAGCCACTGATCATATTATTACATGTAAATAATTGGTGTAAAATTAATTTTTTTTGGGTCATCAGATATGACCCATTTGGATATTCAGAGGATCCCTAGTTACCATGGAAACACCTACAACAGCGGTGTCAAACTCATTTTAGTTCAGGTTAGAAAATGGGCCAGACCAGTATAAACAATGTAAACAATATAAATGATATCATTACTATAGACGTTTTGAGTGAAAAATTAAAAGTCTGGAATGAAAATGTTTATATATCCAAATTACAATTCTACATAAAAAGAACAAATATGAACAGCCTGTAAATTCCTAAGAAAAAGCAATGTGTTGTTAACAATATTATGTCATAATTTATCATGTATACATGTGAATCACACAGTGGATCCACAAATACACAAAACATTAAATAACAGGGAGGTTATTACTACATTTCCACACACTTTTGTAAAAGGCTAATCTGTAAATGTAAACATATTTGTACAATTTTCCTTTTTTATTACTAAAACATGAGGAAAAACTGGCAATTTTTAATTATTTATAGGTTATTGTGATAGTATTTTATTGATCTGATCCACTGCAGATTGAATTAACCTATATTATTTTCACATCATAGCATGTTAATATCTTCAGTGTCATTTTTGCATTTTACAAATTCATCCTAGGGGCCAGATTAAACCCTTTGGTGGGCCAGATTTAGCCCCCGGGCCACATGCTTGACACCTGTGTTCTACAACATTGATTTACTAGTAAAACCCATACTGTTAGATCAATGACAGTGGGTTTATGTTCAGTTAACATACACTGGAAAACTTGCAGAGAATAATATTGTAATAAATGATGAATCACATACTGTAGGAACTGTTAAATAGAGAGAAAAGAATAATTTGGGAACTGACAAAAGTCACACTGGGACCTACTGAGTTACAGCTCAGAGTCAAGTTGAAGGTTATTATATTAAAAAGAAAAAGTGACTTTTACAACAAAATATATAACTACACATAATCCACGTGTGCCCATCTACTATCTTTTGTTAAAATCCATGGGTTTTACTGGGGAATAAAGGTTGCAGAAGATGACCGTATCCATGGCAACTACTGTACAGAGCCTGAGAACGTCAAAATGGGTCATATCTGATGGCTGTGAAAAACTGCATTTTACACCAGTTATTTACATGTATTAATAGGATTAAAGGATCAACAGTTTAGATTAGTAGATGCTTTTGTTCGATAGTGGATGTTTGGGTCTTTATGGGTTAAAGAACAGATACATGAGTGAATTAAATGGAAGCAAAATACCACATTTTCTGAAAAAAAAAAGGATAATTTTTACATCAATTATTTACATGTATAGATAATATTAGTGGATCAACAGGTGTTAAACAGTTAAGATAATGTTAGTGTTTGCTGGATGTTTGGGTCTTTGTTCATACCAGACTGATGCATTTAAAGTCAGGGTTCCTTGAATGCCACACACATTCCCCTACAGCAGAAATTTCTCAGCCTACTGCCAGATTTTTCAACCATGAAAAAGCTAAAAAACTGCATTTTACACCAATTATTTACATGTATTAATAGGATTGAAAGATCAACAGTTTAAATTAGTAGATGCTTTTGTTCGACAGTGGATGTTTGGGTCTTTATGGGTTAAAGGACAGATACATGAGTGAGTTAAATGGAAGCAAAATACCACATTTTCTGAAAAAAAAAGATCATTTTTACATCAATTATTTACATGTATTGATAAAATTAGTGGATCAAGAGATCAGATAATCTTAGTGTTTGCTGGATGTTTGGGTCTTTATTCATACCAGACTGATGCATTTAAAGTCAGGGTTCCTTGAATGCCACACACATTCCCCTACAGCAGAAATTTCTCAGCCTACTGCCAGATTTTTCAACCATGAAACAGACAGACATTTGAACACACATAAACAGGACACACTTCCACTCTCTACTTCAGTGTTTGTACGTCTGCAGTGGAGATTGCTGATAATTAACAAAGGTTGTGACATGAAATATGCAATCAAGTTAAGGAGGGTTTTCATTCCATTCCATTCTCTTTGCTCTCTCACTCCTACACATCTTATTAGCGCTGCGTTTCTTTCTTCAAATTCATTTGTGTCACATCAGCTCCTTTATCATGCACGTTTCATCAAACATTTTCCTTCACACAGACCAACATGGTGCTATTATATTAAAGGTATTGTGACGTCCAAAACTCATTTTTGATATTTTCATGTTACTATATGGGTCGTCTGGCCTCATTTACACCAAAAAAACATGAATCTAGACTGTTCAGTGGTTTTCCTATGGTCTGGGGCTCTTGGAGGCCTAAGCATGAAACGCTCTCTCTGATTTGTCTCCCGCTTTCGACGTCACACTCGGGAGAGCAATAAGGAGACCCCCCCCCCCCTCTTCTCTTCTGCCCGTCCCCTGTGCTCAGCCCCGCCCCCACCAACGTTACTATAGAAACGGTGTTCACATGCGCTCCTGCTCTTACAACCTTTTCATCGCTGAACGGTTTACTCGTGTCGTAATGGCTCCTAAATCACACCTCATGTTGTTGGCTGTGTAGATCAGCAACAATCACTATTTGACCTACCAAGCTCCCCTGAAGAACTACGTTCCCAGTGGCTGGCTTTTATCTACCAAGGTAACGTTCCTGCTTATTTACCCAAGAGAGTCAAGACTTGTTCCGGTCATTTTCGACGAAACTATGAATTAAAAACTTATAATAACAAATTAACAAGACATGACGAGTTAACATCTGGTTTTAAAGTCTTGGTTTGTTAGAATATCAAACTGTTGTGACAAAATACAAATAATAAATACACTTTTAATGTCGCGGTGAGACGGCAGACCCCCCCCCCTTCCCCCCAACGATCCGACGAAACTATGAATTAAAAACAAAACTATGAATTAAAAATAACAAAGTAACAAGAGAGGATGAGTTAACATCTGGTTTTAAAGTCTTGGTTTATCATTATTTATACTTGGTATCATTCTTTATTAGGCAGCATATGATACAGTATTTCTTATACTGTACAGCAGGAAGGAGGGGGCGCTGGCCGCAGCAGTTTGGGGGTGGAGCCGAGTACATGACTGACAGGCGAAGCGCCCCGAGTAGTCTGTTGAGGTGTTCATGTGTTGCAGGCATAGTACTTGGATTCAGACCACAGAAATCCACAAAAATGAATATTATGGAGTGGGGTTTTTTGGTTGAATACTTTTGAAACACGTTTTAAATTCATTGTCAAAGACTTTGAATGCTATGAAAACAACATGTCACAAAACCTTTAAATAAGTAACATTCCTCCCTACATAACTAGCTTTCATAATTACACTGTAGACTTTGCAGTGTTAATTTGGAGACAACGGGACCAAATACACTCTAGAAGAAGTTAAATAAACTCTCTAAGTGTTGATTTAACACTGCAAAATTTACTGTGTATAAACTACATCCTCTGTCCTACTTTTAGCAAGATTTGACTTTCTCACCGATTTCTGTGACCTTCTGAACCAGCTCGGTACCATCACACAATCCATCCTCGTCCTTGGTGATTTTAACATACATATTGATTACATAAACTGCATACAGACCACTGAATTCCTTGACATTTTACAAAATTTCGACTTCACACAACATATCCATTACCCCACTCACTGCCGTGGTCACATCCTGGACCTGGTCTGCTCCACTGGGTCTTCACATATCACCACCATCCCCCCACAACCTTCACATCGCTCATCATCTGTTAATCAAAATGGACATTAGCACCCCCTCCACTCAAACTTAAACACACCATGCATTTCCATAACATTAAATCCATCACTTCCTCAGCTCTCTTAGCCCCCCCCCCACCACCACCACCATCTGGAAATCCCTCCGACCTAGTCACCCATTATAACTCTTGCCTGGACCAGCTTGCCCCCTAAAAGACCAAAACGGTCTCATTCTTACACCCCTGCACTGGAAAAACTTTACAAGAAAACTGAACTCACCATCCATCTTCTAAATTACAAAAACTACATCAAACTGTTCTCCACCATTAACTCCCTGTTCAAACCCCATTTCTTAAATTTTTTTAATCCAAAATCGACTCCATCTACAATAGCCTACACACCTCCGCCCCCAGCACCCACTCACCTAATCCCTCTCCCTCTCCCAGCTCATGGCCAGCACGAACACACCAGCCTGCACCCTGGACCCCATTCCTTCCAAATTCATTAAAACCTGCCTCCCTATCGTTTCCCCGCTCATCACAACCATCATCAACACCTCCCTCTGCTCTGGATCAGTCCCAGACACTCTCAAATTAGCTGCCATCACCCCCATTCTGAAGAAACCCGGACTTGACCCTGACATCCCATCCAACTTTCGCCCTATATCCAACCACCCATATACACACACACATATATATATATACATACATATACATATATATATATACACACATATAGGGACGGCCATGGCTCAGTTGGGAGAGTCCATTGACCGAAGGGTTGGCGAAGGGTTGGCGGTTCGATTCCCGCTCTGTCCTAGTTAGTCCGTTGTGTCCTTGGGCAAGACACTTTACCCTCCTTGCCTCCAGTGTCACTCACACTGGTGTATGAATGAGTATGAATGTTGGGTGGTGGTCAGAGGGGCCGTAGGCGCAAAATGGCAGCCACGCTTCTGTCAGTCTGCCCCAGGGCAACAGTGACTACATATGTAGTTTACCACCACCAGAGGGAGCATGTGAGAGTGAATGAATATGAAATGAATCAATAATGTAAAGTGCTTTGGGTGCCCTGAAAAGCGCTATAGAAATCTAATCCATTATTATATATATATATATATATATATATATATATATATATATATATATATATATATATATATATATAAATTAATTAATTTATGGATTAATTAACTTTTTAATTTACTTCTTAATCCTCAATGTATGATTATTGATATTTTTTTGCTTGATTTGTATTGATTTCATTTTCTACATGTTCAATTAAACAGACTGTATTACATGGAGCAGCTGACGTATACACTCATAGTTACAGGCAGTGATTGACAGTTACTTCAGAAGTTTCTACCTCTGAGTCATCATCTCATCAACACCCTTTATGCTCCACATTTTTCGACTAACTGAAACTCCAGTGTCTTCAGAGGATTCGTGATTTTACAGCTAGAAACTTTCCCTGGCTAAAGCTGTGTTTGTAGCTTTAGTTGGCTCTGTAGATCACAATACTGCAGACGCTATAAGTCTGACAAAGCAAAGCTGGGGAAAAAAAAAAAATCATTTTATCACATAAAAAAAAAAGAATAAATCCTTCATTTATAATCTGCTGTGGTTGAAACCGTTACTGCGATTCCTTATCCTAAAACAATGATAATGATGTAGACAGTTGTTTATTCAGGAGATAAACCTATCACATGTGAAACTACTGCAGTTTTTTTTAATGAATTTTCATCTACCTCTTTACATTCTGTGTGACTCCCTACGTGACTGACATTATACATTTATCGAATGCAGCAAAACAGTATGTGCCAACAATAGATAATGAAGGAAGTGAGGAATTGAAATGCAGACACGAACACCATGAAGTTTGTGCTCAGAGAGGATATGTGGGAAACGATATTAATTAACCTTATTGACTGCATATTGACTTTTAGTGTAATTTCTGTTTAATAGGTTGTTCATTATATTATTATACAGTCTCACAAGCATGATTGTTTTGTTTAATGTAGCTCGTTTTATTCCATTGTGTATACATGGAATTGTTTACTTGCAACTGCACTTTCTTCTCATGGGTTTTTTATAGATTTTTTTTTTGTTCTCTACCTATTGTGAAGCACATTCAGTCTATTGTGGAGGAAATGTGCTCTGTACATAACATTTAATTTAATTTAATTGAATATTCTCCTTTATTTCTCTGTGAAACTCCCATTGGGATAAACTATCTAGTTTATTATAGAATAGAATAGTTTCATTCATCCCACAATTGGGAAATTGCTTCATGACAGCAGCATTCAACATTTTTGTTAATTTAACCATTATTTAACCAGGAAAGTCCCATTGAGATTAAAAATCTCTTTTTCAAGGGAGTCCTGGCCAAGAGGCAACAAAAAGTTACAGATATAGACAATATATAGAATTAAATACAATTACAAAAAATCATAGAAGTACAACAGAGAGTGAGGTGCAAAACAAGGTAATTAAAAATAATTATTTATATTTATATACTGCTTTTTTTTGCCACTCAAAGAACTTTACATTAGTGACCCATTATTCATTCACTCTCACATGCTCACTCTGGTGGTGGTAAACAAGAGTGTTAAACAAACCAAACCAAAAACACTGTGAAAATAATGTGTTTGATCAGGTCACAGCATGGACAGGAAATGTAGCAAAAAATGCAAAAATAAGATAAAAAATTAGAGAAAAAGTAAAAATTGCAAGATAATAGTTATCCAATTACAATAAAGGCACAGTTTCTCTCCTCCACTGATTTTTCCTACTGTCACATTTGTTTAGTTTGAAAAAGTAATGAGTTTATTCTGAGAATGTTAAGAATATAAAGTAGATATTTATATAAAACTGTAGGAAGTAAAAGTAAAAAATAGTCAGGTACAGTACAGATACCTAAAAAATTTACTTAAGTACAGTAATGAAGTACTTTTACTTAGTTACTTTCCACCTCTGATACAGAATATATTATGATAAATCAATTAACAATGATTAAATACATGGGGAGAAAAAAAAAAGGTTTTCATTCCCACAGAAGCATCACTGGAAATTTATAGTTTAAATACTAATAAAATTAGTAAAAGAGAAAGTAAATCAGAGGCTCATATAGGTCACATTAGTGTCATACATAACTCCTCTACAACATGTTTCTTTCATAAAGGTAAATAACCATGACGGTATATAAAGAAGTGTTTTTCACAGTTCATTGCATGTCCATGGTATATAAATGCAGTAGAAAAAGTACTTTAACAAGGTCCAAGTTCATTCTGGGGGCGTTCAGAACAGGTCAATCTGATAAGAAGCTGCAGATACAGTAGCAGTATGACATGGATGAGCGCTAAAAGACATGTTCTTTTTATGCTGTGATACAGAGAAAAGTGCAAAACATCACTTGGAGGAGCTTTTCAATTCCTAGTTTCAAGGTTAAACAAAACTATGCAAGCGTTTAATATTTATGCACATGGATGAAAAGCTGCTCTTGTAATGTCCATAATGCTAATTTTCTTCAGTCTAGTTTTAATTACAGTACCACAGTGTTGAATAGTCTTTCATATTCATACCTGCCTCAGGCCTTTTCACCTCACCTCTCTTGATCCAACAGGTAAAGTCTGAGAAATTAATGAGATTAATTAATATAATTACGACACAAAGCAAAGCCCTTTTTCACACCTGGATCACAGTTCTGATGGTAGCTGTGATAATCCTCAAAGACCTGAGCGGCCCCCAGTGACCCACAGAGGTGTAAAGTGTTTAACACCCTCTGAACCACTAATGTCAATATATGGAAACATTTCAGGTAAAGTGTTTGTCAGCTTTTCATGGCCGTCATATACAACCCTGTAATTACCATGGCTGTCAACATTAATGCATTAACACGGATTCATCCAGCATCATAATTACCATATTTTCTGGACTACAAGGTGCACTTAAAAGCCTTTAATTTTCCTAAAAACACCTTGTAATCTAGAGTACCTTATATATGGATTCATTCTGTTGTCAAACATACTGTACTTCATCATTTTACAAATGTGTGTTTAACCCTTAAAACTGTCACTCAACTTCACCAAAATGTTTTAATAAAGTAAATTGAATGTTGTTCTTGAACCATTTTGATAACATGCAGGTGGTGTTTGATGATATTAATGAAAACATTAAGGCTAATGACATTAACTGACATTTAAGGGCTAATGCTAACCTCTCCCCACCCCCCACCCCTCTCCCTCTCTCTGCCCCGCCCAAAACGAACTACATAAAAGCGCAGTTCAAAAGTAAATGAGTCGTTCACTTTCATCAAAATTATGATATCGTTCATGAACGATCGTTCAATGAACTCGTTCAGGTACAACACTGTCACTCTCTCGTACAGGCAGCAGTTGCATGCTATGTTAGTAGGGTGACCATCGTCCGGATTTCGTCCGGACAGTCCAGTTTTGGAGCCACCTGTCCGGCCGTCCGGCTTTTTCACATTTTGTCCTTTCATACAATCGTCCACCACCGTTGCTTTAATCGTCATAAATTATTTACACTCGCTACTCTGCGATGTTTACAGGCAGATAGCATGTCGTAGGCTATGCAATGTAAATATTCGGCCGATGCAGCACATGAAGTGGACACAGTGAAGGCTGAGCTGCAGGTGTGTAACCCCCCCCCCCAGGGCCCGACTGTCCTAACTGTAGAGCTTTTGTCCTTCTTTTTGGAAACAAGTGTCCTCCTTTCCTCTTTCATGCCAGTGGTCACCCTATATGTTAGCCCCCACAGTTGTTCCACATTTAACTTCATGTCCATCCAGTGAGTGATGGTGTAGAGGACGGGAATGTCGTCCCATCAACTCAAGTCAACTTTTTAAAACAACATTTACAGTCTTGGAAAGTGACTGTACTCAAATATTCACTAAAATGTTGGTTTTCCTTGTCCATCTCAACAAAAACATGCTAATCTGTGGTGACAAGCTAGCACATTCCAGATGTTTTACCTCCAGTTAAGCCTGGCCTCTTACAAACAACAACAAAAAAAAATAACCCAGACAGAGCAGACGTAATATCAGACAGAAGGACAAATGCTGTGTGGAGCTTATTCACACAGTTGACAGAGAACGGGTTTATTCTGGGACTCAGAATGTTATCATTGCTCCTAGTTAAATGCGATTACGAAAGGATTTATAAATACAAATGGGACTAAAAAGAGGAATGTGTCTGATAACAAAATTATTCTACCTTTATGGGCAATATTTCAACCCTGCAAAAACAACAAAGCTAGAGGTGGTTTTATATATGGCGCTGTATTTAACTGAAGAACCTAGTTTTTCTTCATTATTCTCTGTTTTGTTATATTTACCTTTGCAATTACCTTGAGCTTTTATGAACATCTACATGGTCAGTAAATTAAAAATAAGAAAATACTTCATATTTACTCAAGACTGAAAAATATTATAACTGGTTATACATTGCTTAGGAATGCATATAATGTGGAGGAAAATCCATTTAGCAGTTGTAACAAATAGCTTGTATATATATTTTTTTTCTTCCAGTCTGTGCATTTTACGCTTTTTAATCACATAATTTTAACATTTTAACTCATAATTTTTTTTACTTTTTATCTCATAATTTTGACTTATGAATTGAATAAATGTTTAATTAAGAAAAACACATTTTTATTATTATTTTCGGCCATATATTACTTTTTTAATATAAAAAAATGAAATCATTAATGGATAGTTCATTAATTTTCTGACGATTTTGCTCATGTGCCACAACCTAGAACACCCCCACATTTTAAATGGCTGTGACACCCTTGGCGTACAGTATATAAGAACTGGATTTCAGTGTAAAAACCACAGCTTGTTTTTTGTGTTCAGCACCATTTCCTGTCAACCACATAAGTGCAGTTTCTCAGCTGTTAAACTATATAACTGTCAAATTATCCTCAAACCCTATTGAATTAGTCTGGGCTGTTGGTAATGGAGTGACCTTTAGGTCCATCTATGCCGCACCATCCATTTCTATTCACTATCTTTTCATTACACAACATCCCAGAACCTCAGTTATTGTTTTCATCTACTCACTAGTAAAAGATTCTGTTTATTACATGTGATGGTCATCCTCTCCTTTTCTAGGTCAGCCATGATCAGCCATACTAATTTGAAGATTATTTATAATCAGGCATCTTTTAAGCTTTTTAAAAAGACAGAACATTTGGATTCTGAGCTGCAGTATAATACCTGTATTTATATGCACCCATGTACTAAACAAATGGAACATCCAGTCCACAATACTTTAATTAAATAGACAATCGTGCAGAAAAAGCCTTACTTGCTTCATGGTCCAATTCCCCCATTTCTGAAACAACCTTGTTTGAGCGGTGTCATTTTTTTGTCATCATTTTTGAAGAGCGTCTAAGAAAAAGGAGATTTGAGTGGGTTTCACGCAGTGGTTTGGGCTTATATGGGAGCGCTGTTGGACGCTGTTGTTGTGACCTTGTTAAGCAGCAAAACCAAGGCTGACACATGTGTTCTTTGTTAGTTTGATGCTATTTTTTTCTCCTCCGCATAACTCATCTTGGATATCACACCCACAAGGGACAAGGACGATCTGTGATGCAACTCTTTCATGGGGAAAAAAAAAAAAACCTAAATCTTACCAACTGTATTTTTCTTACTTCTAGTCCAAATATGTCATCACATTTAAAATAAGACAGAATCACCTAAAGAAGAACTTTTCAGTCAGATATAAGAATTGATTTATAGACATAGGTGGAAAGTAAGTCCATAAAAGTACTTCATTACTGTACTTAAGTACTTTTTTTTAGGTATCTGTACTGTACCTGAATATTTACTTTTACTTCCTACAGTTTTGTATAAATATCTACTTTATATTCTTAACATTCTCAGAATAGACTCATTACTTTTTCAATCTAAACAAATGTGACAGTATGAAAAATCAGTGGAGGAGAAAAACTGTGCCTTTATTATAATTAGATAACTATTATCTCACAATTTTTACTTTTTCTCTCATTTTTATAACTTTTTTTTTTAATCTCATGACTTTTTAATCTCATTTTTTGCTACATTTCCTGTCCATGCTGTGACCTGATCAAACACATTATCTACACAGTAACTCACTTTTAAAAGCTTTATTTTAGATATTTTTGAAACATTTATGATTTTTTTCCCCTGGTTAAATAATTGTTTCATTCATGGCAACAACAAAAAAAAATGCAGTTTTCCTTTTAACAAATGAGAATTTGTACTTTTTTTATTTTTTACTTCAGTAAACCAGTTGAATCAGTACTTCTACTTTTACCAGAGTATTTTTTCACACCAGTAGCTGTACTTCTATACTTCAGTACAGAATGTGAGTACTTTGAACACCTCTGTTTATAGATAACAGATGGTAAGATTTCTTGGAATGAGATTTTTTACCAAGATAATTTTCA
Organism: Siphamia tubifer; assembly: GCA_020466265.1. Taxonomy (NCBI): domain Eukaryota; kingdom Metazoa; phylum Chordata; class Actinopteri; order Kurtiformes; family Apogonidae; genus Siphamia; species Siphamia tubifer. Next base: position 47,987,991 of record CM035798.1, on the reverse strand, counting down.
CTTGTATGCTTAAGTTGGAGCAAAAATATATTTATAAATATAAATATATTTAATTATATTTATAAATAGATTTTTTATTTACCTGTTTTTCCTCCTGTTTTGTCTGTGTAGGCAGGTATACACTGGAGGGAAAAAAATTTTAAATCTGTGTATTTTTGTAAGTTCTAGTCTAAATAATACAATTTTTTTTTCCTGCACAAAAACAACTACTTCTAATTAGATATTTTTCCTGCATGCTATTAAAAAAAATCAATAAAAAAAAACAGATATTCCCTGTTCTGTAATTGTTGTTCAATGTTATCATTGTTTTTATTTTTTTTACATTAAAATCTGTAATAAGTGAATATTCAGTTATAATGTAGAAGGATGTACAAAATAAGATTTTATAGTGATAAATGAATATAGATTATCATGATTAGGAGATATATTAAATACTGTATTTGTAGTAAATATAAAGTGAATATAATTATACTTATAGTTCATTATACAAATTGCATTGTGTGAGGTGACTTATAAAACAATGTGTATATAAATGATTGTAGATGTTTTGCGTAAAGGTTAAATAGATATAAAAAAGTGTGTTAAATCAAAGAATGCAGAAGCTGCTGGATTATTATTTTGTAAAAAGGGGTTGGGAATTTATAAGTTTTACTTCTTCCCACACCTTTTCGAGTGCAAGAAAGATTGTTTTTTTTTTTTACCATCATGATTGATCATTTGATGATTTTGTGTACTCGAAATAAACATCACTAAACAAATGATCTTTCCTCTTTGCTCCATCCAAACTGAGTAACTGAATAATCAGGCGTTTCTTTATAGATTTAGAAAATGACTCAAATCCCTTCATAGAATAGTTCGCATATGCACAAACACAAACCTAAAAATAAAACAGTTTCTCTGCTCATGAAGAGTTGACTTAGACTAGAGTTAAATTATGTGGTTCTCACAGGACGGCGATGCTGAAAATTGAAGTCGACCATTTTAGAAATTGCTGGAGAAGCCGCCACCATCTCCCAAATCATTCATTCAATCTACAACAAATATGTGAGGATGTAATAGAAGAAACATTGCAAATGACTGCAGCTGTAGGAGCCAGAAATCACAGGAGAATGTCTCCTTTGGCAGCTCATTCCTCTGTGGAAAAGTGAACCTGGAATTTCACCCGCTGCCATTGAGGAGCAGAGCAGTAGAGTGGGATCTGAAGGAATCTATACAGTTATCGGTAATTGCAGATGTCAATCATACATTCAAGCTCCGCGTACCGTTATGAAAACACACAGGAACGGCCCCAAAGCTTCCATCACGGGATTGATTTTCTACAGAAACATGATGAGGTGATGAAGAGTCACGAGAAATATATGGTGTTGAAATGGGGTCATGACCCAAAAAAGGTTGGGAACCAGAGCTTTAATACCTGTATATTCTTCTGTTTCACAAATAGAAATACTGTATATGTCAAATATTAACCATAATACATTCCATCCTAACATGTAAAATCATATGTGTCAAACCAGAGTAACCACAGGGTTATTTTTTCCTCTTAGTACTTTTAAAGGATTTTTATATTTTGATTTTTTTTTTTTAGAAATGTTTTTCAAGTTTAATATCGTTTTTTTTATTATTATTATTTATTTATTTATTAGAAAAAATTTAATAGAATTTTATATAGTAGTATTTTATAAATATGTATATGTATTTTTAGCGTTTTTTTCCAATTAGTTAATTGCCTGCTCCACCAGGATAATTACTGACTCCACCCCCTTTTGACAGCCTTCGGTGCCTATTTAAACCTTTCACCTCAGGTTAGTTTCTGTGTATGCCCTGATGAAGGCCCTTGGCCACAACGCGTAGGCGGATGTGTTTTTAGCTTTTACATTGTTTCATTAAATACATTGTTGATATATATTTTTGCCTTATTTTCCTTCTCTGGACTTTAACCACAGGGTTGTTTTGGATTAATTTCAATCAATCATAATTAAATATTGGTTTTTTTATCCGTATTAATTGCGTTCAATTATTCATAAGCAAGCAGACTCCGAATGAAAGGTACATATCTGCACTTAAGGCGTTTGTTGCAAACTGGATGACGCATTAGCCCAAGTGCAGCAGAATCTCAGACTAATGCATCAGTGGTGTTTTAAGATGGAAGTGCTTCAGTGAAAAGAAAAGTCAGTTTTGTAGAGAGTGCAAAACATTTTGTCTGTTACTGTTCTGTCTCTGGAGGGGTTTTTTTGTATTCAAATGTTCCAGAAAATACACACAAAAAAAAAACAAATGTGGTAAAATCCACTAAAATTCACCCCTCAATAAATAAATCTATGTAAAAATATGAATATATGCAATTAAATGTTTATTCAACAACTTGAAACAAAACTGTTCGATGTAATTGTGTTAAAATAAAATTCATCAGATTAATTATAATGATAGATTAATTTGTGTTAATGCATTAAGATTGGCAGCTGGAATAAAAAAATAAGTAATAGTTCTGTAAACTGAGTTGATTAAAGAACAGCACTGGAGCTTCTCAAATGTGATTTGTTTTTTTCTTTGTTTTGTGAGCACTATTAAAAAGTCATCTTCAATTTTTTTTTTTTTTTTTACTGTTCATCAGCTAAACTAATTAGAATGTGTTGGACTAACTTTGGAAGATATTTACAAACATCTGTTATTGCCGTTTTACAAACAATTCATGAAAAACATCTGTGGAAATGTTTCTAAACCTGAAAAAAAAACAACATTTATTTTCTGATAATCTGGGCTGTAATATAAAAAAAAATACATTTCGTCCTAACAGTGGTCCAACCCAGACCTATAATGGAACAGACATGAGTTAGCATGCTCTCATACACGCACTTAGCTTAGCCATTATGTAATGTATGTAAATGGACTGCATTTATATAGTTCTTTTCCACCTTCATGTAGCTCAAAGTGCTTTACATTAGCCTCACATTCACCCATTCACACACATTCATACACCAGTAGGCAGCTGCTGCCATGCAAGGTGCCGCTAGAGCAATTTTGGGTTAAGGATTCGAACCACCGACCCCTTCAGTCATAGGATGACGTCGACTGTCCGAAATCCAGGGGCGTTACAGCCATTTAAAATGTGGGGGTGTTCTAGGGTGTGACACATGAACAAAATATTCTGAATCTAACATCGGAAAATTAAACAATTATCCATTAATGGTTACATTTTTGTATTAAAAAAAAGTAATATATGGCCGAAAAAAACTAAAATGTGTTTTTCCTCAATTAAGCATTTATTCAATTCATAAGTCAAAATTGTGAGATAAAAAGTAAAAATTCTGACATAAAAAAATCTATATTAGAAAAAAAAGATAAAAAGTAAAACTTATGAGATAAAAAAAAAACTGATATCAATTTGGATTTAAAAATCAGACACTGATTTTACAGACACTGTTCCTCTTTTTGTCTTACAAAAATGTTTTGTCCATATCAGGGGAGACGACTAAAAATATGTTCCTCAGGGGGAACATCAGTGAAAAAAGTTTGAGAACCACTGTCTTAGGGTATATGTCACAGAACAAGATATAGTTTAGTTAACTTAGTTTAACAACAGCAACATTTCTCATTACTTACTGGTTGATGACTGCGAACTGAGGTGCGCTTCATTTATAAATGCCGTTGTGCCACCCGGGCGGGTAAACAGTTTAAACCATAGATATTGTAACAGCCCCGCAATGTTATTGATATTTGTTTGGCGCGATTGTAACGACAGTAACTATTTATCCTGAAATAAAAAGTAGGTGAGACCAACTCTCCGTCTGTTTCCTGGTTCCAGTAACGATACAATATATAAACTCAGGAAAAAGTGGAGGGTGTGTGGTGTGTTAGAAATCACACACACGAGAGTAATATCCTTTTGATTCGTTTCGTTTCAATGAACACTTTTCAAATATGCACATACACATCCATCATTGTTGCCTCTCTTTATCTCCTTCCTATATTCCTCTATTCTCATGTTACTACTCTAGTCTCGCGATAGACTTTTTTTATTATGAGAACACTACAGTATGAAAGTTCACACCACAAACCCTGGGCGCCGCCATTACTATCCAGATATGTAAGCTACTTCTGTCCGGAAGATACGAACAGACTTCGATTTCTAGGGTTTTGTGAGCTATAATATCCTGGGAACATAGTTTTAGTACTTTGTCTGTAGATGGAGTTATTATCTCACACCCGAATGTGGTGCAGACCTGGAGGATAATGTGACGACGTGGCCCAACGTAACATACGGCAAGATTTGTGTGTATTTCATGAACTCTATTGTAATAGACAGGAAAGCTATTAACCATCTGACAGCCTCTCAGTATCTGCATTTAAGCACTAATATATAATAAATTATACTCTCTCTCTCACACACACAACACACACACACACACACACACACACAGGGCTGTCAACTCTGTAAGGGTAAGTACAGGACACTATGGCGAATCCTATCAGATTTACAGATCTCTGATTTTTTTTATGTAATCAATGGCAATATAAGAATTTCATCTCGCTTAAGTTCAGCTCAATACCAGACGTCAGTTTGTTTTTTAATATGGTACGATCCCGCATTTCAAGGGACATTTAACAACCCCACACACAGAGCACTGTCAATAAAACGTACACATACAGCTCTACTGTCTATGAACATTAGCTTAGATGCTAATCAGCTGTTTTAGCAAAACATCGGTGGCAATGTTCGTGCATGACAACTTCACAATTAACAGTATTGACAGATTCATAACCAAAGCTTTCATTTCATAGCTAAAGTTGCTGAACTTACCATCAGATTGAAGTTTAAGTCACTTTGTGGAAATAGTTAGTAGTTAGCTGGGTGAGTCGTAGCCTCTTTGGCTGTGTAAGGCCGGTGTATCCCAAAAGTAACTCTGGAAACGGGTTATCCTCAGTTGGTATTTTGTCCACAAAGTGATGGGAACACATAAAAACATTGCGTGGTGGATTCTTTAGATTTAATGCCTTCATCCAGGTGCGTGATTCAGAGTCCATTGCAAAAAAAATGACAACAAAGGAGCGCGTGGACATTGGCTGTTTGTGGTTAAAACACTCTCTATCTAACCACTCCTTTAGCTGTTTTCTTGAGCTTCTACATCCAACGATAGCACACGTAGTTCCCGAACCACTTCTCCACTTGTCGTTGTCCATACTTTTTCTGACTAAATCACTCGGTGTTAACATGTAACGTGAACCGGAGGCTGCCAAAAAGGAAGTGACCAGCATAATCAGGAAGTAAAGCGGAAACGGGTCGCGACTGTACAAATCGTAGGCGGAAACTGGGAAAAGTTCCGCCTTAAGTGCTAGGATTGGAGAAGCCGCCTGTCAGTCAAACTAGCTCCCCTGCTTATGTTCTTGAAATTCATTCTTAACAGCCTGCGACAGCCACAGTGGAATGAGTTCGCCTTCGTTGCGTCGTTTAAATCCATATTAGATTACGTACAGGTACTACTAGGAAAATTAAGAATATCGTATAAGTTTTTTTTATTCAGGTAACTCAACATAAAAGGTGAAACCAATACATTTATAGACTCATGACATGTAAAGTGAGATATATCAAGCATTTATTTGTTGTAATTTTGCTGATTATGATTTACATCTTATTAAAACTTCAAACTCAAAAACTCAGAAAATTTGAGTTTTGCTTGAAAGTGAGTTTTCTGAAGATGTACATCCTAATCAGCAAAATCAAAACAAATGGAAGCTTGCAATATATTGATTTGCATACTATTTGTCTATATAATATGTACATTCTACCGTACAGAAATGGAAGCACCTTTTCAGGATATTCCAATTGTCTGAGTATGTCTCTGAAACAGCTCAGCCAATCAGAAGCAGAGTTTGGTGAACTTTCCCGGATTCCACCTACAATTTGCACAGTTGCAAACGGGTCGTGAACTTGTTTATAGGGACCACACTATTTTGTAGGGGTGTGTGAATCTTTAGTGAACTATTTATAACCATTTATAACCATTAGCCCTGTCCTGACATCCCTACACTGGCTCCCTGTGCACAGCAGAATCCATTTTAAGCTTTTATTCTTTGCTTTAAATGTTTAAATAGCCTTGCGCCACCATATTTATCAGAGCTACTTCAGCCTCACCACCCAACCCAATCCCTCAGATCAGCTGACCAGTTGCTTCTGGTGGTCCCTCGAACGAGGCGGAAGCTTAAAGGTGACAGATGCGTTTGCAACCATTGCTCCAAAATTCTGTAATGAGTTTCCACTGAGTGGAAGGCCGGCCTTTTCTCTCCCAATTTTTAAATCACGATTAAAACGCATTATTTGACTTTGGCTTTTGACTCTTAAACCTCTCTTGTTTGGCATCTGCAAACACTGAGCTGACACGAACCAGTGTTGTTGTTGTTATTGTTATTGTGCGTTTAATTTATTTTCTTCATGTTTTGTGTACAGCACTTTGGCTTCCCCTGTGGATCTTTTTAAATGTGCTAAATAAATAAAGTTGATTGATTTATTATATAGTAATAACAATAATTAAAAAAAAATAAATAGTAATAATAATAATAATAATAAAATACAAAATAATAATTAAAAAAATAAATAGTAATAATAAAAACACTAATAATAATGGTAAAATACAAAATAATAATAAAAATAATAATAATCTTTAATTATATAGCACCTTTCAAGACCAAAAAGTCACAAAGTGCTTTACCAAAGGAAAAAGGCATAAAATAGCATAAAAGTCATAAAACAAGTGCACTCAATGTATCCCACAATCCACCATGAAATGTAGTGACATCGATTGAATCAAAAAATGGGCGAAGGACTGGGAGGGAGATTTATGGTTAAAAGAAACAGATGGGTTGAGATTGGACGACAGAGCTTCAGGAGCCGTTGACGGTAAATATTATGTCTGTTGGATGACAGGCGCCAGACAAGTGTCTTAATGGTTAATAACAATAAAACAGTGGCGGTTATTTTTTTTTTATTTTATTGCACAGTTTTTTTTTTATTTTATTGCACAGACAGTAAAAAATAAAATAAAAGCCTTTTAATTTTCTGACAGACGACACGGTTACGTTTTAATTGTTCAACGGTGATGACGCCATTACTGGGTGTCTCTCAGGACGACATGTCGGGTTTTAAGTGAAGGACTCTTACCTGCAGTTAAGATTTTTCCGAGTGGTACTTTTGCTTAAGTGTCTACTGTCTAGGGATGTTACCTTATTGTCACCTTTGTGTAAATACACTCACTCACACAGCAAAAGGACCCACATGTACACTGAAGTCATTTCAACTCCAGTTAATAAAGGAGGGAGTTCACAGTCTCTAAAGTCAACATAGGTCCCAAACTAACAGAGGTAAACTGAACTGAAAGTTTAAAAATGAGCTGCTGCAAACGTTAAAGCAAAATATTAATCCATAAGGACCCAAAAACCACTAGGGACACAAACCTAATCTTATCATTACATATAATTAGTGCAATATACGACCCATTTGGATGTAGTTACCGTGGAAACAGTCATTCATGATTCACCAGTAAAACCCATGCAGTTGGATCAATGACAGTCAATGGAAATTGTTTAAATTTCGTCAATTATAAGTCACTTATTTTTCAGTTCCCTGTCTCCGATTTATTAACTTCTGAATTTACTCTAAGCCTTTATGAATATCAACATGATAAGTGATTTAAATGTCAGAAAGTATCTGATTTATCCTAAACAAAAAGTGAAATACACATTTTTATTTTTATTTTTAAGGGTGATAAATTGCTTAAATGTTATATCTACAGAACAATCCATTTTGGAGCTGTTGATCCACTAATACGTAAATAATTTATATAAGATTCAGTTATTCAGGCTCTATAGTTACTATGGAAACACCATCTTCTACAATGGAATGAATCGAACTGAATGAATCAATGGCATTGAAAGGAAATGTGTAGTTTAAGTTCAGTTAATGATAGATTTTATTGAAAAAGTAACTTTTTCTTAAGTTTTCTTTGGCTCCTGATTTGATTTCCTTTGACTATTTATGAACACCTACATGGTCAGGAGTTTAAATATCTCATTTAAGCTGAAAAAAAGGACAGAGGATAATATTTTATTTATTTATTTCAGACTCCCATTAGTTACTGCCTCAGCAACCACTATTCTTCCTGAGGTCCTACCATACAAAACTCATTCAACAACAAAATAGTAATAATAATAATAATAAGAAGAAGAAGAATATAAAATAAATGCATTAGAAAATATGAAAAAAAAGTAATAAATCATTTAAACGTTCTATCTACAGAGCAATCCATTTTGGAACTCCTACAGTAATACATGTTGATCCCACTAATTCTATAAATCCATGTAAGTAATCAGTGTCAAATGCTGTGGACAATTACACACCATCCCATACATTCAATTCAGACCATTACTGTCACAGTCTGCAGTGACATGTTTGGCTGTAAATCAATTGTTGAAATTTTTTTTTTTTTCATATAATCTCTATTAAATGAGTATTAACTCATATTAGAATATGTTAAAATGTGAGAAAACACAAGATTAGCATAATTAAAAACAATATTTCAGGGTTTCCACTGATATCAATAAATACATATTGCTTTACTTCCAAAAATTAAACACACCGTTATCTATACGAGTGGACATTTTTGCACCTCCATGAAAAATATGTTAATAAAAAAGTGGGGTTTTTTTTCATGCCTAAAGAGGAACAACAACATGCAGGTTAAAAAATAAATAAAAAATCTTGATTAAGGTTCTTATAATTCATGCGTGAAAGGATTAAAACAGAGCCGACAGTAAACCATGATTAACATAAAGTAAATGGTAAACAGTAAAAAAATAAATACTGCACTGAAGCATATTGAAGCAAAACATAACCAGCAAAGTGTGAAGTGACAACCTATCATTTAGAATCACATCATTAAATCCAACATCACTGCACTTAGATCAGTGACAACCTGGAGGATGGGAAAAAAAAACCTGAGGATATTAACACACCTGGGCAAAGACATTGTTTATGCAGAATAAACTATATTTTATGTATTAAAGCATTAGTTTGTGAACTGTGGACCATATTCTTTTCATTCTCTGAAGTCGTGATAACATTGGAGTGTAACAGAAGGTGAACGGAGCCCAGTGGTTGTACTATCACACAGATGTCAGTACAGTCTGTGGTATTACACACAGACCTGTAGGAGGGAGATTTCCTGGTTACCAAGGTTACTGCCTCCAACTGGTGAGAAAGCCTTCATCGTGCCACATGAATTCACACACCGAACATAGAGTCCAGAGTTTCTTAAAAGTCTTCCATGTACTTTCAAGGAACCAAATGTTCCAGTTCACTAATACGTGTAATAATAATTACACAAAAGTTAAAGTAAAGGCGTTTGGGATATGCAGCAGAGGAGGACTTTACAAAATATAACAAAACAAAGGCTTTTTAATAGAAGATATAAAGTCAAAAAGATTTAACCAACAGATGAGTCAAACAATGTGTCAGGGGTTTCAGAAAAATTAATAAAAAAAATTTTGTTTTATTTTACTGAGAATTTTGTTCATGGAACTGATGTCGAAAAGCAACTGATTCAGAAAAAGAAAAAGTAAAAACTAAACAAACTAAAACTACTGGAACCAAATTACACCACTAGTCATTTATTCCATTTTTTTACTTTATTTTGTTCAGGGTTTTTTTAGGGGTTTTTTTTTTTGTGTTATTTGGTGAATATTTATTAGTTTATGTTGATGTTGTTGCTTATTTTTTCTACGTTTTGTTTATTATTTTTCTTCAATTGTGTTCTGTTAGTGTCTTACTTCATTCATGTTACATATATTGGTAGTTTAATATTCATTTTAGTTCATTTTACTGATCATTGCTTAGGTCTCAGGAGTAAAGTGTTAACTTAAAAAAAGCCCCCCCCCAAGGGTCCAGATCATCACCAAAATCTAATCATTTCTTGATCTCCCCATTATCACCTTACCATGAAAATGTTATCAAAATCCATCCATTAGTTTTCAAGGTATGTTGTACACAAACCAACACCAACACTAGAAAAGCACTCAGAGCGCAGACCGCTGCCAAGGTAGACAACCCCAATCTCCCCTGGGTCACCACCAATATGAAATAATTTCTTCCTATTCGCATTTCCAACATATCCTGAAAATTTCATCAACATCCGTCCATAAGTTTTCGAGCAATCTTGAACACAGACAAACTGACAAAGATAAACGCCAGCAAAAACAAGAAACAACATATACACAGCACTTCTGTTATGGCACTTCTGTAACTTTATTACAGAATGACGTCTGTGTAAAATGAAATGGTCAATCATTTGATTCCACTTCTGTCAAAAAACATCTTACCAAGTATATTTTTCCTCATTTCTAGTCCATATATCTCACACTTAAAATAAGATAATCAGCTAAAAAGTAAGTTTTCACTGAAAAATAAATATGTTAGTTTCATATAATTGACTTGGAAAAATCTTAAAGATAGTTATAATTTGTTCAATTTCTGCTTAATTCAAGCAAAAAAATAAATCTGCACACAGCTAATCAATAGTAACAACTGATTATCAGCTAACAATATAACATGACTGAAAAGAAGTTGAAATAAATCTGTTAAAACTCAAGGATTTCTCTCATTTGGAAGCGGTTCTATAGTTTTTACCGTTACAAACTTAAAATTGTAAATGTGATTAGAATTTTTTATTTAATTTAATCCATGAAAACCCAAACATCCACTGGCAAATACTAATGCTATCATTTCATGTAAATAATTGGTGTAAAATACAGTTATTCGTCTTTTCATGGTCATCAGATATGACGTATTTGGATGTTCAGAGGCTCCATAGTTACCATGGAAACACTCATCTTCTACAACATTGATTCTCTAGTAAAACCCATGGAGTTGAATCAATAACAGTGGATGGAGACACTTGGTTTTACATTCAGTTATGGAAATAGTATTGGCTGAAAAAGTTGCTTTCACTTCATGAACACTCAGAGTTCATTCGAAGGTTATTATATGAAGAGAGAGAAAACTGAACGGCTAAATTAAATATAGATAATATAGGAGAAAAACATCATTTACAGTGAAAAATACATAATACAGAGGATAATGTTAGAATAAATGTTTATAAATCACATAAGAAAGGTTAGAAGCAGAGAACATTTCATTTGGAAACTGACAAAAAAAGTAACACTGGGTCTTTATGGGTTAAAATATGACAAGAATGTCAGACTTTGTTTTGTCTGCAGGAGTTTTGGAGAAGTTTATCTTCAGAGTCCCCCCCCCCTTCCTCCACCACCGAGTTTATATGAACCTTAAACCTAAAATTAAGGATGGAAACCCACACACAGACAGGTCTGGAGGTAGACGTTCAATGAGGTAGATATAAGGCTCAAAAAAATAAAAAAAATATATATCTAAAAAGTTAGCTACACAATATTGTCAAAAGCATTTTCACCTGCCATGAAATATACTTAAGTGAGGTGTGTGTGTGTGTGTGTGTGTGTGTGTGTGTGTGTGTGTGTGTGTGTGTGTGTGTGTGTGTGTGTGTGTGTGTCCAATCTTAGTCCTCGAGAGCTACTATCCTGCATGTTTTATATGTACCCCTCTTCCAACACACCTGATTTAAATGATAAACCTATCATTAAATTCTGCAGAAGCCTAATAAGAACCATGAGGAGTATTGGAGGAGGGATAGATCTAAAACATGCAGAACAGTAGATCTCGAAGGACAAGTTATTGGACACCCCTGTTTTAGACGTTTCCCCACTTTAAACACACATTATCAGTCTTCTGCCCTGGGCATGGTGTTAAACTGCATCCGGTGGTGGGGCTGCACTATGGAGAGTGTGGAGTAACTCCTTAACCATCACTGCTCCCAGGTTCGCTCTGGCCCGGAGCGATAGGACCTAAAAGGGCCCCAGCCAAGGGTTACTGGAACTGGGTAGACTGTGCTCAAAAGCCTGGTTACACAAGCCGTCTAGGAGAAGGAAACTTCGAAATTAAATCCACCTGCTGCCTTGTAGGTTATGCCTGAATCTCAGGCAAAGGCTAGGTCCACAGCAGACAAGTGTGGTTGGCGTCAGGAAGGGCATGCGGCCAGAAAACCTCGCTCCAATAATAAAGAATGACAGTGCTTCCAAGAAACCAAGCCCCCAGTTAGGACCAGAGAATGTGGCGCAGAGTCATTGGACCATCCAACCCTACACTGGGTGACTAGTGTGGGAGGGGGAGGGGGGAGGGGGAGGGGGAGGGGGAGGGGGAGGGGGAGGATGAGGATGAGGATGGTGAGGAGGGTGAGGATGAGGATGATGAAGATGAGGAGGATGAGGATGAGGATGGTGAGGAGGAGGAGGATGATGAGGATGAGGAGGAGGAGGAGGAGGAGGAGGATGAGGATGAGGATGAGGATGAGGATGAGGAGGAGGAGGAGGACGACAACGATGAGGAGGACGACGAGGACAAGGACGATGATGATGATTTGAATCAGACGTGTTCACAAAAAGAATACATCTCAAACATGCAGGACAGTGTTCCTCAAGGACCAGGGTTGAGAAGCACTGTTCTACTGCGACAGTGATGATGACTTTTATGGTAAATGTGATGTAGCAGAAGGATTTAGCCATGACACAGCTGAACCATAACAGTGGAAAGGACAAAATCTCTTGGTGCTGAAGCAAGAGATTTTGGACATTGCTATTTTATTGGTAAAATTGTACTACTACTTTATATTATTAAGGAAGTATATTTAACTCTAGTAAAATTATATTTATAACTTCAGTGGTTGGTTAACATTAACCTTTTTTAGTCTTCTCATCCTGACTCATCTGGCGACAGGTTTCAAAGTAAGGTCCATAAAGACATGGACGAGAGAGTTTCATGTGGATAACCAGAGGTGTAAAGGAACTAAGTAAAAGTACTTCATTACTGTACTTAAGTAGAATTTTTACGTATCTGTACTTTACTTGAGTATTTATTCTTCTGGCAACTTTTTACTTTTACTTCCTACATTTTAATATAAATATCTGTACTTTATACTCTTTACATTTGCAGAATAGACTTACTGCTTTTACAAACTAAACTCATGTGACAGTAAGAAAAATCAGTCGCTTCAGAGAAAAAAAATCAGTGGAAGAATGGAACTGTGACTTTACATATTATAATTATACGACTATTATCTCACAATTTTAAATTTTTGTCTCATAATTTTGAATTTTTATCTTAAAGTGATGCATTTTTATCTCATATTTCTAACTTTTAAAAAAATCTTATAACATATCTCAATTGTGACTTTTCTTCTTCCATTTTTCCTACATTTTCTGCCCATATCCACAAAACTGAGCAACTGTGACTTGATCAATCATTATCTACACAGTAACTCACTTTTAAATGCTTTATTTTAGATACTTTTGAAACATTTCTGATTTTATTTTTAAAATATTATTGTGTTCATGATAAAAAAAAAAGCAGTTTTACTTTTTACTTTTGTACTTTATTACAATTAAGCAGTTTACTTTTTACTTAAGTAGAGGAGTTGGATCAGTACTTCTACTTTTACCAGAGTATTTTTTCACACAATTAGCTGTACTTTACTTAAGTACAGAATGTGAGTACTTTGAACACCTCTGGCTATGACCTTTAACCCCATGAGCTACATTAGAGTTGAATTAGAGGACAGACTGAGACCCAGGTTTAGAGTAAAGATGCAGTAGGAGCCAGGCCTTCTGTGTAACATCACTGTGTGAGGTTACTAATGCTTCAGAGGAATGGTCCAAAATTCACTTAAACACTCTTGAACCTCGTGGAAAATCTTCCTAGAAGAGTTCAAGCTGTTATAGCTCCACAGTATGAACCCACATCAGTTTAAACCCTATGGATTAACTATGGGATGGAAATGTTCAGATGAGAGTCGAGGCAGGTCAGACTAGACTTTTAGCAATTAGTATATGTTAGAATGTTTGAGGAAATGTGTGCTTTTGGTAGTTTTGCAGATTCACTTATGTTATTTTTATATTTTCTTAAATGTATATCTAACATACTGTAAACAGGACTAATAAAACCATTCCCATTTCAAGAGTATTAATTGGTTGAGAGTATAGGGGATAGAGTTGTAATACCTTTAGTAGAGTGAGGGACGTTCACAGTTACTCTACTAGGGGAAGTTCGACAGATTTTGTTCCCCCAAGAGTCTGTAGTAAAATAGTTAAGGATTAATTTTTCTATGTAGCAACTTGTCTGTGGAATAAATTACCAGGAAGTATTAAGAGCAGCACAAGTTTGGTTGGTTTTAAGCGAGCTGTGAAAACATGGTTTTTGGGGCAGTTTTGGACATGTATTTATATATTTATTGTGCTTACATTTTATGTATACATGATTAAGGTGTTATTTATAATGTCAGCATTGTCACAGTGCTATTCTTGGCATTTTTACATCTGTTGCCATCCATATTTTCATCAGGGACCAGAATGGAAATAAGTCCATGGACTTTCTTGTGTAATCCTGACTGTATTTTTCTTTGTTTTAAGTATATGGTATGGTTTAGAACGTTAGATGTTTTCTTTGGAATTCTTTCTATCCACAGTACTCACTGTACATTTGCAATGTAAAATACCTCAGCTGTACATACATACATGGATACAGTATACTATATGTATAGTGTATGGAAATATGTGAAGTCTGTTTCAGTAAAACTCTGTAGCCTAACTGACACATGCATTTGGGGGTTTTTTTTTATGGGGGGGGGGGGGGGGGGGGGGGGCAAAATTGATGTTGCATACACCCAAAAAACTGTGTAGTTGCGCCCCTGATGGTTCTTCATGAGGCGGTATCAGAGTGCTACTTTTTATGAAGGATTTTGAGCTGGTCAAATAAAAAATCAATCAATCAAAACTGCAACAGCAAATATTCTTTCAGCATGAGTAAATTTTTTAATTAGTCTATAACCTTAGGTGTTGGAGTGAATTCATGCACTTCATTTCTTACCCCCCATGAAGCACCAGTGGAAAACATTTTACTGACACATTTTGACCAATGTGTGAGATTTATTTAATTGAGTAGCTCAGGCAAAATAAAAAAAAAAAAAAAAAAAAAAAACTTTAGAATGATCTGCACTAAGTCCTACTTCCTTTTAATGGCTGTATTTTAATGTGAAGGGAAAACATTTTCACCATGTAATGAGATGGTAAAGGAGGGGAAACGTGTAAGGACGTTTTTTTTTTTTTTTTTTTTTTATGCCTGAAGAATTTCTATAATGACGAGGAGGATGCAGTGAAAAGACTGCATGGGTCGTCAAACACTAACTGTGGTGGAAAAGCTGGTCTTCATCTGTCTGCTTCAACCTGCGTCAGTGAACATGATTTTCTGCAGAAAAGCCACAACGAAACCCCTGAAGTGACTGATTTATGAGTCAAAAATGTGAGTCAGTACTGATTGCACTTGGATTGATCAGATAGAAGAACTGAGGGGAAAAAAGCAAACGCAAAAATGACAGTTATGATGGAAGCACGTGTGAGCAGGAGCAGATGAGAGGTGGCAGTGAAGCAGACAACATCTAAAATTGCCTCAGATGCAGCCTTGAAACGTGTCTTGAATTACACACTTCTCCTTCTGCTCCATCAGCCCAATCACACTAGACTCTTTTGAGGATCAACAGGTGTATGTTACATCGCATGTAAATGTAAAAACCATTGCACCAGCGCCCTGTTCGCTTCAAAGCAAGGACAGAAAGTTGGCCCAAATTTGTCAGAAAGCAGCACTGAATGGCAGCTATGATGTGTGGGTTTGGTATCCTTTTGTTCTGGCAGGAGATTGGAAGAAATAAACTACATGTGCTCAAGTGTCACTTTAGGAAAAAAAAAAAAAAACTTCAACACAGAAGTGAAAAGAAGCATTTTGTAAGTATAGGGAAAGACTATTATAAAAGCCAATACCAATTCTTTAATCTTAACCCTCAAAACTAAGTGTTAAGGACTATTTGTGACTTAGAAATGGGACACCCCTTAAATGTTGGCTCTGAAATTAATCAGGGCCCGCGTTGTCTCTGTAGTCCCTGAAATGAAACACAACTTTATTATTTTTTTTAATATTTGCAGAGTTAACCCTGCCTGTTTAATCATAAGCCACAAACACAGCTATCATCCACTGGTCCATCAGGTCCACATTTTTTAAATAGTTGTGGACTATCTGTAAATTATTCCTTCAGTTAGAGTTATCAAACAAATAATCTGTATAAATAACAACCATATTCAGCTGTCACCACATATTACGGTTCAATGAAAGGTAAACACCAGCTATAACTATCGTTAAATAACTCTGTGGCTACGGGAGATGACATTAGCCCGGTTATTTTCTACCATTATCGGCACAAGCATGTTATATAGACTGTTATCTTGATAAAAGAACTTCACTAACACTGCGAAAAATGACCGTTTTTGTAACGTTGGCTAACTTAAACGATAGCTAGCTTGTCCACACCAGCCACTATTGACAAAAGATTATAAAATAAAAAATACATGTTATGCAACAATGAGGTACATAATCCATAAAACGGACCTAAATTAAGATAATACAATGATTTTAGTAATTTTTTTATTTTACCATTAACAAAGAAAATACTGCATTCTGAGTAACCATTGCTCCCAAGGGTGGTGTCATGGAATCTCAAGTTTGAGGTCTATACAACCCTCAAACTTGCCACTCAAATTAAATCCTCTTTAGCAGTTTCACATACAAGGATTCGGTAACACTTTATAATACCTACACACAATTCACTATGTATTAACCATTTATTACCCATTTATAAATGTTTGTTCATTATGTATTTAGCATTTGTTACCTATTTGTTAATGTCTTATAAAGGTTCATACTAGTATCTTCCAAAGATAAATGTAAAATGTGATTATTTTTAACCAACAGGTGCAGTGTTTGTATATCTGCTTTACAGGTAAACAAAGAAACAGTTGTAAACACTGCACCTGTTGGTTAAAAATAATCTAATTTTACATTTACACTAGTATGAACCTTTACAAGACATTAACAAATAGGTAACAAATGGTTAATACATAATGAACAACCCATTTATAAATGGGTAATAAATGGTTAATACATAGTCAATTGTGTGTAGGTATTATAAAGTGTTACCGAATCCTTGTATTTGAAACTGCTAAAGAGGAAAGCGAACGGTTATAAGAGATGACTCCCACTCTTTTCATGGGGAGTTTCAGCTGCTCCCAACAGGTCGGAGGTTGATGGTACCTGCTTGTAAAACGAGATCCTACAAAAACAGCTTTGTACCAGCAGCCATCAGTGCTACCAATAAGTGAGAGCATTATTTATGTGTTTGTTTATTTATTTTACCATTTCTTTTATCTTGTTTTTATGGATGGCACATTTTTATCCTCTGAGGTTTTATTTTATCTTGGGGGGGCTGTCCTCTTAGTTCTTTTAGCCTCAGCACTGTCGTTACTTTGTCTTGTCCTGTGTTGTCCTGAGTGCTTACAATAACCGGTGACTCACTCACTGTAAACCCAATTTACTCAAGGGTAGAATAAAAAATAAATAATTCTGATTTTGAAAGACTATACTTCTGTTCATGTGTATCTTCCATTCCTTACATTTTACACTCCTTACATCAGCTGCTTTTATGGCAAATGTCAAATAAATGATGTAATGTTGTTGCAATTTACTGTACCGCAAGCATTGTAGACTATAATTTAAGTCATTACTTTCTGTAATTCATTTTCCTAATCTTCTTATTATGTGCTATTTACATTATTAGCATTCAAATAGATGTTACTTCATCATTAAGGAATTATAATTAAATGTGCGATGTTGTATAATGTTAGGAGAGTGTGGAATTTAATACATAATACATTTTTTTCCTCCCACTCCTTTTTCAGCAGTTCATATTGAGCTCATTTTGTTATTTTAAGTTAGTCTTTCATTTACCTCAGATAAATGAAAGACTAATTTAATTTAACAGTGAGACATAATGAACATTATACAGTCATTTTTGTTATCGTTTGTGTAGATGACAATTGCTACAGCATCTTCATCATCTTGGTTGATGCATTTGTTCTGATATTTGTTCTGTTTAATTCCCCTGCCATCCAAAGAGGAGAGGGGTATTGGTTTTGGTTCTTTTTTTTTTTGTCCATTCATCTGGACCAATTGCCATGAAATTTCCAGAAAAGGTGTGAGGTGGTCCAAAATGGATCCCATTATATTTTGGTGAACGTCACCATAAATGTGTTTTCACAATGATCAGATGTAAGCCAAAATCAGGAATTTTCTTTTCATTTCTGTATACACCATTTTAAATATAGATTATTTCATTATTAAAAAAAATAGTTGAACAATTAATGAATGCAATAATAATAAAAAAAAATGAATTATAAAAATTTAAAATATAATTAAATTAAGAAACTAGAAAAGCACTCTTGAAAGCGCAGAGCCCCCCCCCACCCCCCCACCCTATCACCCCCAAAATAAAATCAGTTTTTCCTGTTCACATTTCTAACATAACCTGAAAATTTCATCAAAAACCGTCCATAAGTTTTCGAGTTCCCTTGAACACAGACAAAAAGACAAATGCCGGCAAAAACATAACCTCCTTGGCAGCGGTAATACATTTAATTCAATAAACTTTGTCATTCCACATATGTTGCAATGAAATAGTAAAATAAAAAATTCTGAATAAATACAAGAACACAAATTAAAAAATAAATATTTAAAAAAATTCTTTAAAAATACATTTTAAAAAATCCTTTTTTGTTTTTAAAGTAAACATCTTCAAACCTTTGAAAAATGCATGTTTTACTTTGCAACCATTTCCCCCATCCTTTATGGGGACTTGCAGAAAAAAAGGATTTACAGGGCCACATCGTTTCTATTTTACTAGTGGGGACCATTATATTTACCCCTTGTGTGGACCTGAATTTTAGTCCCCATAGTGTTAGAGGTCCCCATGATGTGACTGTGTAAACATATCAATGTCCCCATAAAGATAGAAATACAC
This sequence comes from Siphamia tubifer, assembly GCA_020466265.1. NCBI lineage: Eukaryota > Metazoa > Chordata > Actinopteri > Kurtiformes > Apogonidae > Siphamia > Siphamia tubifer. Next base: position 47,968,963 of record CM035798.1, on the reverse strand, counting down.
ACACACACACTTTATACACAGTACTACCCCATGACATTTCCAATTCTCTTCAATACATTTTATTCTAGTTTAGTTGTTGTCACTTCCTGATAAAGAGCAACACATTGATTAATGGCTTAAAAGAAAGATCATTGTGCTGGAAAATTGCTCTTTTATTTGGCAGCTCAAACCCGACTCATTCCTATTTCAACCCTGATTTTGTGATAAACCTGCCAAAAACATTTCACATCTTTGTATGTTTTTAAAGGGAACATATCATGCCTATTTTCCACCAGTGAACACAGTTCCCTGGTGTCTCTGTGACTCGTCTGTCACATGCTTTGGTCAAAATACCACATTGATGAACAGATAGAGCAGCCTCTTTAACCTGGAGAATCAGCACATTTTAAAACATTCACTTTTAGTGACTCATGCTTTCATGCAAATGAACCACAGCTGACTCCGCCTCTCTCTTCTGCTTTTTACCAAGAGAAACAATCAATCAAATTTCATTTATATAGCACCTTACAACACCAAAAGATGCATAAGATGCTTTCCAAAATTAGATAAAAAAAAACCCAATAAAAAACCAACAATTATAAAAACAACAATAATAAAACCAAGATAAAAACAAACAAGTTATAAAACCAAAGCAACAACATAAAAAAAAAAAAGACATGGACAGTCGACTACATGTCAAATGCTCACCTAAATAAATATGTTTTTTTAAAAACAGCTACCTCAGTCATTGATTTTAATTCTCCTGGAAGCATATTCCACAGCCAAAAGTACCTTCACCATATTTTTTGGATTTGGATTTGGGGACAACCAAAGAGATGTGGTCTAAAAAGTGCAGCGTCCTGACTGGTTTATGGACGGTTCTAAGTTCAGTGAGGTAGGGCGGGGCTAGACCATTGAACTGTTAAGGCCATTGCAGTCGTCCAACCTTGAGCTAATAAAAGCATGTATAGCTTTTTCGAGGTCAGCGTGGGACAGAAAGAAGTGGAACCTGAAGAAGTTGAGGCAGAGAAAAAGAGACAAAGACGACGATGAAATAAATAGAGAATCAAAGTGGACCGAGTGCCGAGTTCTACAGCCACGGTGCCTTCACGTCCTGGTCCATTAACAGCCAGTGTGTGCGTTTGGGTGTCGTACATCTGGACCTAACCCGGCCAGATGAACCACAACACCACAGTCACGATGCCACCCATGGACCAGCCTGTCCCATCAACCTGGGTCAGGCCAACAATGGACCCAGATAGATAGAACCAACACACAATGTATTCAATAACAATAGAGAACACAGTAATAATAAAATAACACATTTAAATAATCTGGTCATACTTCACAACTTCAAGAATTTTGATTCAAGACTTATCTTGGAAACTTGAATTTACCAGCATTTATGACTTTTCTTCATCAGTAACACATGGTAAAATTTCATTAGTTTTATTCCAGAAGCATTTCACTTGTAGACCAGTGTACTTTGTGTCCATCGACTGTTATGTCTTAGGTCCCCCCCCCCCCCCCCTCATCTTTCCATCTAAAGCACAGGTGTCAAACTCCGGTCCTCGAGGGTCAGTGTCCTGCATGTTTTATATATTTCCCTCTTTCATGTGATTCACTTTAACCCTTTAACTCCTGAGAACGAACAAAATAATTAGTTACATGAGCAAAGTAAGACACAAATGGCAGAAAATCAAAGAAAAATACTACAATAAAAAAAAAAAATGTAGAAAAATAAGAATAAATATTTACAAAATGACAAATAATGTGGAAAATTTTGAAAAGACATTACTAAAGAAGACAACTACTATTGAAATTTAGTCCCAGTAAATAAAATTTTGCCTTTAAAAAAATGTTTAAATAAAATAAAAAAAAGTCTTGCTTTTTGGCACAGAACTAAAAGGAAAATGGTTGAATTTTTCTGAATATTTAAACTAAATCATCCATTCAGAATGCATTAGCACTGACACTTAAAGAGTTAATAATCAGCTCCTCATCAGACTGATAATGATGCAATGGCCTCCAGGTGGAATGGAAGAGGAAAACATCTAAAACATCCAGGACACCGGCCCTCGAGGACCACAGTTTGACACCCCTGATCTAAAGGGTCAATGTCTTCAGTATCTTCCATCTTTATGGGTTGGTTCTGCTGCCTGTCACCAGATCAATGGCCCATTTGTATATGCAGGATATTAATTCTACTTGGATAAACTGACCTAAATTTCTTGCCAGAGATGTTCAGAATAATTCTGCTGCAGATTTGTATTAACATTTTTCATCCAATTAATGATACTAATGGATTAATCTGTGTTAGTGCTTTAATTTTGGTATTTCCATTCCCACCTTTCTGTGACAGGATGTACATTCTGTACATTTATCAGGGTAATGGAACCCCCGCCATTAACGCAGCATAGACCCACATATGGAACAAATAAACTCCAATGTATGTGTGAAATCCCAGTTGTTTTGATAATTTATCATTAAGCTCAATTCCCTTGAAGTTTCCAAGTGCCAAATGTTAACTCTGCAAGACGTGCAATTTTCAGAGGCAGGGTGGAAACTTCTAAAACAGCTTTTAGTCCACAGTCGAGCATTTAACAGAAACAATATCTTCTCGTGATTGCATTGCATGGTTGTTAAGCAGCCCCAATAGGAGAAGCTATTAGCCAGAAATCAGCATAGATGAAACAAATTGCTCTTGAAAGACTCTGCAAAGTCTTCCTAATGTTTCTCAATCAGAAACTTATTAATGTAGAAGCTCTCAGTTAAATCCAAGGTCTGCTGTTAAGTCTCAAAGGAAAAGTAAATACCACAGCATGCTTTCAGTGACTGACCGCTGGAGTATGAGGCAGGTTTTTTTCTCAGTCACTGAGCTACTTCATTTCCTGTTGAAAGGCCTGTTAGATTAAGAAAGGTCGTCTTATCTGAGGGAGCATCTGGGCTTATGCTTATGATAGATGACAAGATTCTGCTTTTTTGGGGCGTTAAATATGACTAACATGACGAATGCAGTGTATGTGATAAGGAGATCCTTTATTTTTGTACGGCAAAGTTACATAATCGACAATGTTGCTGTGAAACTTCCCTCGTCTCCAGAGGGCCGTCAAGCTGAGCCATGTCTCAATTCTTTTCTATATTCTTCTACTTGTTGCAACAGGGGAGTGTTGCACATCTATAGGGAACTAAACTGTGAACAGAACACTGTTTCAGGTGCGTGGGATATATATATATATATATATATATATATATATATATATATATATATATATATATATATATATATATATAAATACACGGCATGAATCTGAGATGAAGAGATCCCTACTGACCTGAACCCCACAGGCGATGCTGAATAGGTCTGAATTATAAAAAATTTTTCCTCTGAAAGCTTAAACATGCTGAAAAATATTAGATGTTATTACATTTATGCGACCCGTCTTATATGGTAAGTGTACCGTTCATTTGGATGAAGGTGAGAAACTGCTCTTCATACGTTTAACAGCAGCGCCACATGGACTCCACACATTAAATCAGACATGTCCAAACTATTCCACAGAGGGTTGGTGTGGCTGCAGGTTTTTGTTCCAACCAAGCAGCAGCAACACACCAGACTGGACTCCGTTAATCAACTGATTACAGTCTTCAGAGTCGATTGGTCAAACTAAACTCTTGGTTGGTTGGAATAGTTGTGGAATAGTTTGGACATGCCTGTAGTAAATGTTTAGTTTTTTGTTTTTTATACTGTACTAATGTTTCTCAAATCTGGTCCTCAAGTACCACTGTTCTGCATGCGTTAGACACTGTCTGCACGGAAACGAGTTCGCATGAAACCGACGTACTTTCTTAACAAATTAACCTTTTGTAAAAATGGGACCGGTCTCGTGAATGTCCCATAACGATTGTTTGGAAAACAAGTCCCAGAGTGGGAAGATGTGGAGACGGCACCATTTCCGAATCCATCTTGATGAGTAAATGTGTTTGTTCACACACACATGACTGGAAAAAAACAGCAGCCTTGCACCTGTAGTATTCATTCTCATCACAAATAGCAACAATAATGACCAACAGAGTAGCAGTGGTGAATGGGTTAAAATGTTGTTGTTTGTGTCCGACATGTGTGTGTTGCGCCGATAGAAAAAGTATTGTTCTTCTATTGGTGGGATAGCGCACATAGTGGTGTGGCATGTGAATTGCATCATTTTCAGCAAGCGTTTCACCCCCATGCTGACACAGATTTTTACTGAAACATTTCAATTTTTACGTAATATCTTTTTGACACAGTTTCAAAACTAAACCCGTATCGCCTCAGATGGTTCCCCTCTTCCAATTCATCAAGCTCTACAGAAGCCTGATAATGATGTAATGTCTTTGAGGAGTGACGGTAGAGGGAAACATCTAAAACATGCAGGATAGTGGTACTTGACTGGATTAGAGAACCACTGTTTTATACAAATTTAAAAAAAAAAACAACATTTCAACAGTTGTTCCTCAGTCATAGAAATCAAGTTCAGTGTTTAAATACTGACAATGCATGTTTCCTACTCAGTGACCAACTGTATAATGAAAACATGAAATTGGGCTTTTATTACCCACCCCCCAAAAATAATAAATAAATAAACTAATTAATTAAACAAAAATATAAGGGGAGGGGAGGCAAGGAGCGTCGTTATTGGTTCAGTTTGTTTGTTTAGCCAGTGGCAAAATTACTGGTTGAACTCTAGACCAAAGTCGGTTTAGAGGTTTCCAGTGACCCAGAATAGATCTTACTACATTTTAGGAACAGTAAATCAAAGGTCACATTTTTAAAATGAATTTCTAATAACCCCCACCAGCCCCCAATTACTTGTAATGGGCAGAATTTTAAATGTCTGTAGCAGTGTAGAGAAAAAAAAAAAAGATATGAGACTGGTGCAGACCTCAGAAGTGTTGGTACCTCACACACTGTCCAATCAACTTTCTGGATATTGTTAATGTTAATACATTAGCTTTAAACATGTTGAATTTTTAAACCTAATAATATTTTATATTTGTTCTGAATTACCTGTTTTACCATCTGTTCTACTTGTACTATCCTTTGGACTAATACATTTCCTTTCTTTAATTGTGACTTTAATATTATATTGGCATTACTCTTCCTGTTTTAAAGTGTTTTCATATCTGAATATTCATGTGTATCTATCCTACCACACCCTGATAATGACATGCTCACTGCACTGTCTGTCTTTATTCATTTGTGAAAGTCCTCACGGTCGTAAAAATATTTTGAATTAACAAAGAAATTCCCTATCAATGAAGAACTGATTCCATTTACCATTTCTAGATTACCCACAAGGGGGCACTCAAAACTTTAAAATAATAAACACTTTTGTTCATATCTCTGGAAATATTTGGCTTCAAATCAAGTGCAAATGAAAGGTCATAACCTGGGGATGCGTCACATCATGACATTAAACATTGAGGGTGTTCAGAGATGCATCATACCGGTCATTTCCAAAAGTGTAAGCCTAGTTCCATTTAGAGGCATTACGGTAAGTGTATATATTTCATTTAATGCCACAGAATTGAAAACAGTGTTTTTCAGCCTTGGGCTCGAGACCCTATTTGGGGTCTTCTGAAATTTCTAGTAATTAATAAAAATAAAGATAGTGCCAATTGCCCTGTGCTCATCTGGACCATACAACTGATGTTTTACTATCAACAAAAGGGAGGCATTCAATAGATCATAAAATCTGAATTAAAATCTGTTGAGAATGGAGGGAGGAGAGACTGGAAAAATATACAAATATGGAAACAATTTGTCTGCAATTTTAAAAAATCGACATAGAGTTAGAAGTTTTGTGCCTAATGCTTGGATTTATCTAACGAATCAACCAGATTTGAAATTTGAGAATTGATTTTAGTAAATTGTGGACACTGACGGATGGACAAAGCGCAATAGCTCATCGCAATTTCGCCCGGATGAACAAAAAAAAAAAAATATATATATATATATATATATATATGAGTAACTGAGAGAGGCAATTGCAATATATAAAAGACATGACTAACTGAAGCAGTGTTTATTGTGGTCAGTTTCAGATACTGCAGCTCTTTCATAATTCAGGTATTTATTGTTTATTCAGTATTAATTGTCAGCCTTGTAAACACAAGCTGGGCTGACTGTACAGACCCTGACCAAGGAATTTATGTCGCACTTTTCAAAAGCAAAATACAAAGAGCTTTACATAAGAATTATATTAAAACATAATTAAGAACACAGTGGGTGGAGAAACAATAAAGCTGGCAGTAAAAGCAATTATGTAAAAGGAATTTTTTTCTCCCCTTCCTTTTAAAAAGATACGTAAAAGACTGTGTTCAGTTTCCTTCTGGCAGGTTATTCCATAAAAAAAAACAGGATTGTCACCACTGATGTTTTTGTGAAGGACAGTCTGGACTCGCTTCCCAAGAGGATCTGAGGGTAAATACGGGTTAGTAGGGGTCAGGAGGTCAAACAAATCACCCTGGAGCTACTCAACCTTCTATATAAAAAGTGATTAAATTGGAAAACCAACAAAGCTAATGGATCTGGAGTCATAGTGGAATGAATGAAGGAAACTTATTATGATTATATTCGACTCACCCAACCAGGAGGAGATTAAATAAACTATGATATCAGATTCAAGACTAAAGAGGATCGTTTTGGATGCTTCACTAAATCCTCATCCTTCATCCTCATTCCACCAAACCAGAGAAGCATCTGCAGTGGATGACTCACCGCCCTCAGATGCAGGACTGGGTACAACTACAGATCCTTCATCCCTGCTGCATGAGACTGTACAACACGTTAGAGTGGAGTCAAAACTGAACATAGACTGATTCTTCTGGAGATAATTCCCTTTTTTATTATTATTATTTTTTACAATAGTGCAGGAAAAAAATATCCAAACAATAGGAACAAAAGACAGAAAGCACACATATGAAACAAAGACTAAAAACACACCCAGAACAGAACAAACAAAAGAAATTACGCAAGCCACCTATTTTCTGTTTTTATTTTATTATTAATAATAATTATCTTGTTTAATTTATTGATTTGTCTAGTTTTTTCCCCCACTTTGTCTCATTTACTTTATTCATTTTGTGTTGCCTTCAAGGATCTTTCTGTGTATGCATTTATTACTTTCTCAGTATTTCATTGTAGGTGTTTATGTAGGAGTAAGTGCATGTGAAGATGATAAGAGAGGAAATTGATTTTTCATATATAATAAGAAGCTAAACCATGATTGTTTTGTGGAGGAGTGGGATTAAATACGTTTTACCTCCTCTCATTCTGTTTCAAATAAGTAAATGAAGTTTTATTTTTGTGTACATGTTAGTACATGTTATTTTTTTGTTTTGTTTCACTTTGTTGTATATTCAAAATAAAATGAATAATTCCCCTTTTTGTTTGTTTTAATTTTTTCTTGTAATTTCTGTTCTTGAGCTAAGAAACAAATCAATTAAAAATACATTTATACATATACAAAAATGCATGTGATATAACAACTCCATGTAAAAGTTTTTAAATGCAGACAGTTCTACAGAGTCAACTGTACGGCAGCGCCCTCTAGTGAGCAGTAGATGTAAAGTAGTTTTCTTACACCCATTAAAAACCAGTCCTACTTTTATCAGTTCCCAAATTAAATTCTCAATATTTAACCTTTTTAAGTGATTCATAACCATTTATTTATAATAGTACCCTCTGCATTTTGTATTTTATCAGTATAAAAAAGGTATTTCCTGTATTTAATTCACTGATCATACGAGTATTTTTACCATTTATGTTGTTCATCATGGTTTCAATATTTTTGCTGTATGAACCCATAAAGACCCAGTGCCAGTTTTGTGTCAGTTTCAAATGAAGTTTTCTCTTTATTTTCACTTCTATCAAGTAATTTGTCACCATTTGTTAGAATAATATGTTCTATGTTGTGTGCTTTTTTGTGATATTTGACTGATTAAGTAGATATTCAAAGCTCAGAGTAAAGTTGAACGTTTTTATATATATATATATATATATATATATATATATATATATATATATATATAATATATGAACTGCAGAAAAAGTGACTTTCCAGTAAAATCTATCATTAATGGAAATCAACCTAAACATTTCTATACAGTCATTGATCCAATTCCATGGGTTTAATTGGTGAATCAGTGTTATTGAAGATGACTGTGTTTCCATGGTAACTATGGAGCCTCAACATCGAAATGGGTCATATATGATGACCGTGAAAACATGACAAACTGTACTTGCACCTTTTTTTTTTAACATGTACTGATAGGATTAGTGGATCAGCAGGTATTAAACTGTTCAGATCAGAAGATAATGGCTGTTTGGGGTTTTATAGTTTAAAGGTTAATCAAATATAACATGCGTAAATGGAACAAAAACAGCTGAATTAAATTAGTTAAATCTATGGTATTAAACAGTATCATGCTAATATCTGCGCAGGCTGTGTACTGATTTTGGGCTGAAGTTTTATCATCCTGATGTAACATGTAGATGCCTGTTTCTCATCTATCACACATTTTACAACTCAACTTTCCATGTGAAAGAGTTGATAAAAGATCAAAAATGGAAAAATAACATCTGTTCTGTCTATTGTACCAGAAACTTAAGAAATCACATTAGAAAATAAACTACACACAAGAAACTTTTAGTTTTGCTGAGGATTCATTACTGCCCATCAGCTTTTCCTCTTTTTCTTTACTGAAACCAGATATTCATGAATAATATTTTTTTAATATAGTATGATAATATAATATAGTATTAATATTTATGTCTTATAATATACTGATTTTTTTTTATTATATACTGGTATTTAATTAATTAATTTTAAGCTTTAAATTGCTCTAAATGTTCAAGTAAACAAAAGTGGCAAATATAATAGATTAAAAAATGCTACTTTAAAATAAGAATTACATAGTTTGCTGTGTTTGTAATATTTATAATGCAATAAACTGTTTTACTTGCACCTTCTCTACTTCATATTTCACTGCAACAAACTATGTTAATATCCTTATGCTGCATATTTACATAATGTATTGGTCTGAACACGCTAATTTATGTGTAATGACAGTATAGTAAATTACATATATACACACATTTGACTTACTCTAAACTTTCTTTGCTAGAAAAACAGGGGAGAAAACAACAAACACATGTAAGGAAACAGAAGCCCATCTCCAATCACCATCAGCTAAATTCTTATCTATAAAATGTATACATTGTGGGATGAGAGTCAGTATATGCATCTATTTATTTTTATCAGTGCTGCAACTTATGATACTTTACTATGCACCAACATTCAAACAGTTGCGATACTGTAAATGCATTTATAGTTACATCTTTAACTTGTATGCATAATTACAATTTCACTAATAACAGCAGGTGTAAAAACACATGGGAAGCTGTCATTGATTGCACTACTGTCTTACAGTATGTATATAGCTACAGTTCTGGAAAAAAATATACCAACACAAGCACGCCTTATTCTAGTTAACATCTGATGAGGAAAGTAAGGATCAGATGTTAAATAAAATGTAAGAAGTATTGTGGCCATCACTATCTTCTTACAATAGACAAAAACAGTGCTATTAGTACCGTAAAAATAATTGTGAATCAAATGTTCCTAAACTGAGTGACAATGTTCCTAAACTGAGTGACAATGTTCCTAAACTGAGTGACAATGTTCCTAAACTGAGTGTGACTGGTTTTTCTATCAGGTCAATGGTCCTGGCCTCAGGTAGATCAATAAAGGTGTGAATGACAGACCAGCAGATGCAGACCCTGTCATGTTCAGCCCAATCTGCAGACCTGAACCCACTTAAAAAACAAAAAACAAAAAACAACTTCTGGAGGAAGATAGATGGTCACAAATCATCCAACATTACTGATCTTTTTGAATTTCTCTGTCAGGAGCTGTATAAAGTCGCCCAACAGCAGTGGAGTAGAACCAAGACATGTGAAAGCCATCACTGAAAATAAGGGTTATCCCACCACATGTTGATTTCTGAACTTATCCCAAGTTACAACATCAGAATAATGGTTAGAAATCAGTATGAACTAGTTTTCTTTGTATTATTTGAGGTGTAAAAACACCTGCATTTTTGACCATGTGCCGTGTTGTGCAAATATATGGTCTACATAAGATTTTTCCAGAAATTTGAGAGAAATGTTCGTCGTTTAGAGAATACAATAAAAAAAATAATTTCACTCCAACACATACAAGTGGTAAAATTAGAGAAAGTGATCATTTTGGAGCAGTTAATGTATGAGAGCAACAGAACTGACAGAATTTCCTTTGGGATAAATAAAGTACATATCCATCTAAACAGCAGTCACTGTACTAAACTGCAGCATTATACATAGTACTATAATACTATCATACTGCATGTGAGAAATAACACCTAATAAATTACAAACTTTTAATCTTATCTTAAAGTATCAACAGACAAACTGTGGCATAATAATTCAAACCTGGTTACAATCTGTTTGGGTGCGTTTCTGGTAAATCGTGTCGCAGTTTTTTTTTAGAACTATGGAAATATGAAGAGGTTCGTCTGGGCGTGAAAAGGCTCGAGAGCTTTCCGATGATCCTATTGGCTGTTGGGCTGCGTGCGTCATGTCGTCACAATGTTGGTGAAGCTGGCGGGGGGAGCAGCGAGGGGGGGGCGACCAGGCAGAGGCAGGCGAAAGAGACTGGAGGATGCTCATTTTTCAGGTGAGATTAAAGCGGGATATAATAATGGTAAATATAATCTAAAGAACCGCGTACATTGGCCGGTGTGTGTCGCGTGACAGCCGGAGTCCAGGACACTGAACATGTTATTCACAGAGGTCAGTAAATGCATCACTTTTCCACATAAGCTAGCTGAGCGGCTAAGCTAACATTACGGTAAATGTGTCAGGTATCATTTAGGTTAGGCCTTTAAAACGTCTCAGACTGTTTAAAAACGTCTTCCAACTTATATGATTCACTTGTCTAAAAACAGCATTTCTGTCTTACTTAGTTCTCAGTGAAATTAAAGTGGTTTCACCCGTCAGTTAAAAAAAAAAATCAACATCTGTCTTTATATCATATATCACAGCAAACCACAGTAATATGTAACCTGGATGGACTTTTGACCACAAAAGGCTACAATTATATTTTTTGTGTGTGGGTGCAGTGAACAATGTTAAGTCTAGGTCACGGTTTACCACCTTTCAGGTCCATCCAGTCTCAGGTAATTTGAGCTGAATCAGGATTGTATGACCTCTCTGACAACACCACAGTGGTTGAGGAAGTATTTATGTACTTTAGATAAGTCTAAGTACTCAAAACATACTCTGAAGATACTGCATTCCAAATAAAGGTTCTGCTTTCATGTTTAATAAATGTTCAGTATGAAGAGTAAACATGTAAATGATCAGAAGAAGTTTTTTACTGCTTGCATTCATGTGCATTTTATTGTTTATCATAGATGTTTAACCCATAAAGACCCACTGCTACTTTTGTGGCATTTTCCAAAACTATTTTTCTTTCTTTTTTTAAAAAAAAATCACCATTTGTTTTTACAGTATACTCAGTATTTTGATTTATTTGGTGTAAATCATATTTCACAATATTAACTTAACAGGCCATGTAGCTATTCATGAAAATTCAGGGAATTCGAAGATAAACATATTAAAAACAGAAAAATGATGAAAATGTTTAACTTTGTAAGCAAAGGGATTGCTAACTTAATGTAAAAACTAGTGTGTCCATCCACTGTCATCGATCCAACTTCATGGGTTTTACTGGTGAGTCAATGTTATAGAAGATGATTGCGTTTCTATGGCAACTACAGAGGCTCCAAACATCCAAATATGGTCATATGCGATTACCATGAAAAGATTAACTGTATTTTACACCAATTATTGACATGTTGTAATAGAATTAGTGGACCAACATGTATTAAACACTTTAAATCAGTAGATTGTGTCACCAGTGACTCTTTGGGTCTTTATTGGTTAAAGTTGAGCTCAGTTGATCAACTTTATATACTGCAGGACCGGTGATGTGGCCAGAATCTTCTAGTTTTAGATCACAGTAATTCACTTCAGTAGAGTTTAAATTACATACCAGTCATGACATATGATTATCTCAAGGCACATCACACACTCAGGTGAAGATCTGCAGTCATTCATATATGGAGAAGAGATCCAACAAAACTGCCAAGAGCTAACCCAGAGCACAGGAAGGAGGATAAAGTTCTTTTATGGAAGAGAGAGTGGGCCTCTGGTAGGCGGAGAGAGAGATTGATAGAAACTCTCAGAACCACAAGTTAAACATACATTCTCAGAGCAGTGTGTAATTGTTCTGTAAAGGAATGCAGAAATAATTTCAAATGATCAAAGTTTACATCATCACATTTGATCATTTCCTCTATTTGGAACTGCTGTACTGGCAGAAACATCTGTTTCAACAGTTGAGTTACAAAAAAAGAAAAGAAACAGACACGAGTTCCTTCAGTTGGAAACGGTATTACATATTTGCCAGTACATACAGTAATTTTCCACCATTGCAGTATCATTCAATTGCCCAACCCTAGTCCAGATGGCAACTAGTCTAGAACCAATAGAGCATAATGTGTTGACATAACTGTTGGAACACACAAAGAATCAGATAATTTCTCAATCCTTCACTTTGTCACAAACTTTAAATATCACCATAGTTTGAGATGATCAAGTCCAAATTACAGACAGTACTTCAACAAATATTTTCTCATATCATTTCAGAGTATTTGGATTCAATTAAAAAGATCATCTAGATTTTAAGAAAACTATTTTGCTTCTTTCTATATATTGTAATTAGTTGTATTATGCATTTGTATTTCATGCATCATTTTTTCTTACATCTTGGAAAGTGCTTATAAAGTGTATTATTATTATTAATGTTAAATTAATGATGATACTTTGTGAATATTCAATTACAGTACAGGTAGAACAAACACTTAAGTAGTATGGTTCAGTTCATTTGATGTTTCACCTTTTCTGTACCTTTATTGTGGTTCTTAATTATGTGGCAATGTTGATTTGTTTCCTCTCATGGACTGAACATTTGCTGAGGAACAAGAAAGTTGAGTTTGACTTTAGCAGCTCCTGTTTGTTAACGTTACCCTGGCGAGCCTTACCCATCAACTGTGGTTTATTATGTAGAGAAAATAAGTTTGCGAAGACTGAAACTCACAGTCTTCACAGAGTAATAAAACAGGACGTTTTTTATGGCAGGATGTCACCCACAGTTTCTAAAAGGGTTCGGCCTCAAGAGGGTAACATTTTTTCTGTCCTCTTTCTCACATCTGGACAGATAATGTTGCATTTGTTCTCCGTCTATGACTCCAGGTAATGGAACGATGCCTGAACTTTAAGACATCATCTCTTCTCTTGAACCAAGTTATATAACAGTTTAATTCAGGGTTTTTTGTAAATGCAGCAGACTTGTTTTTGCTTCATATGACACAGATTTTATTTCTCAAATACACGGAAAAAATTATTAAGCCATCAGACGTAATTAAAAACAATGGTTATGTCATCACATACTAACTCCAGTGTTTATCATGTGACTAAAAAGACAGAAGGAAAAACACAGAAGACCTAAAAGCACAGTTTATACAATGATAGATATTGATTTAAGAACTTAAGGGTGACGTCAAAGGAAAGTTAAGAGGTAATTAAAAAAATATTACAATAATCTACACCAAATGTATATTTTTGCGTCAGTAATTTCTTGTATTTTAAGGAAAATGTATTTGGAAATGAGAAGACATTTAAAGAAAAAAATAAATTAGCAGTTATAAGAGTGTAAATGTTTTCTACAGCCATTCTGGGTTCTACATTTAGTCCAAATACATTTATATTTGACTATTATTTTATTTGTGTCATATTTGAGACCGTTTAAAATTAATACATTATGCAAAATACATTTGAAGCTAAGAATTTATATTAGAAATATTGAAAAAAATCTATATAATGATTGAAATGAAAATATTACACGTTTTACTTTCGTCGTTTATCCACGATGCTGCCATTTTTCCAAAACTCTTGCCATTTAGGTATGATCAAATATTTCTTTAGACTTTTATTTTGTCCAACCATGATACAGTAGTTAATATTTTTCATTTGAAATATTTTAAACTAATGTTGCCCTTTGATTATGTTTAAGATTGCATCTCAGTGTTTACAATTATGTAGAATATTTGTCTTAAACTTATCTGGTTCAAAGGTTATGAATCAAAAAGTAGTGGGCGGTCCATCTGTGACACCCTTAACTTCACCCCATTATCAAGAAAAGATCACAAGCCATAAAAATAAAGTTTGGAGCTTTAAAAAACATTTATACAGATGGTTTTTTAAAAAAATTAGTTTGTTGTAAAACCCTGCAATGACAGATGTTTATAATATTCCAAAGTCACATCCAACATGTTCCAATTAGTTTGGCTGATGAACAGTAAAATATTTGAAAATTACTTATTAGTAATCGCAAAGAGAAACAACAAATCATCACATTTGAGAAGCTTCAGTGCTGCTCTTGAATCAGCTCAGACTAAAATTACAAAACTGTCGCTAATGTATTTATTTTTACTCCGTCCTCCATAGGGGAGGTGAGGGTATCATTTTCGGTTCGGATTTTTGCCCATTTGTCAACTTTACGCAAAAACTGCTTGACCAATCTCCATGAAATTTTCAGATTAGATCCTATTCAATTTTGGAGAATGTAGGTCAAAGGTCAAAGTCACCAAAAATATGTTTTTACAATGATTAAAGATAGGGCAAATGAAGTAACACGCTTGTAAAAGGTGGCGTTTGTTGTGCCTGGAACCACTAGTTATCAATGCACTGAGTCATGACTGAATTTCTTCCGGTCAGAGGACACACATATGTACTAAAGTCAGTGTGTTTTGGACTCTTTCCCGTCAGAAATCCCGCACAGATCTAAACCTTCTCTGCTCTTTACTCACCTCCTTGTCCGTCTTCCCTCCCAGCATGCGGTGACTGATCCTGGAGCCTGAAGGCGCAGTGGGTCCGGTGGGCACCTTAGCTTAGATGAAGGATGAAGAGCCCGGTGCACAGATGCAGGGATGTAGAGCACGGGCGAGGCCGGTCCGGGTCTGGGTCCGGTGGAACGTCCAACTGCCTCCAGCCCGAGCAGCGCATCCCGATCTCCAAAGACGTCATCACCTCCTCGTCGGCCTCGGCCATGTGGTTCATCAGGGACGCTTGCGGCATCATTTGCGCCATCATCACTTGGCTACTGGTGTTTTACGCAGAGTTCGTGGTGTTGTTTGTGATGCTGCTACCCTCCAAGAACCTGACGTACAGCATAGTGAACGGGACGCTGTTCAACACTCTGGCCTTTCTTGCCCTTGCCTCACACCTCAGGGCGATGTGCACTGACCCTGTAAGTTCACGACTCAGTTAATCTACAAACTCCATATTCTACTGAGACGCAGAAACACTTATGTGAAATAATTGTCTTGATTGGAAACAGTATAATGTATATGTAGGTGAAAAATAAAGACAATTAGCGAAACAAATTAAACATTTCTTTAAACAGCACGACACAAAATATGTAAAGATTATTTTTCTTACAATTATATTTAATCATTTACTTATAGCATTTATCATTTTAACAAACCAAATATTTTCTCACAACTAGATTTAACCTTTTTTTTTTTAAAACAAAATCCCATGTTAAATAGTAAACACTTAATACATTTAACAATATGCAGCACTTCAATTAATTTAACCAAATGCTTTTAACAAATATTTAGGCATTTCTACTTTAAGTAACTGTTTAATATCTACCAAAATCAATTAAGTATACCACTAGATACATTTACATAAGTTCCTATTAAATATGAAACAACTTTGCAATGTATGTGCTTGTTTAGAGCCCAAATCTCCAAGGCATTTGTGTCATTGTGAACAACTGTGATTTTAAGCAGAAAGAACTCATTTGTTTGGTGCTCACCAGCTGTTCATCCAAGTTTTTAAAGACTCTTGTGCTACAGTTTTAAACAAGGCTTGAAGAAAACTTTTCTTTCTGCTGGAGCAGCAGGTGAATGCTGTGTCTTCCTGTTGACTGTTTAGTTTATAGTGAGAGAAGTAGGATCCCAATGAGGAGAGTGGTTTCACCTGTTCACTCCACCTGGTCTTTTCCATCAGTGGGAGGGAGGGAGGTGGAGCCAGTTTGACAGAACACCTCCCTCTTGGTCTTTACACAGGAGCTCCTGCAAAAATCACATAAACCAGCATCTGCAAACTGTCAGTCAATGTCCTTTTGTGCATCGGGGTATTTTTTGTGTGTGTAATTTTCTATTTAAATATACAATATTAACACAAATGATAAATGGACTGGACTTATATAGTGCATTTTTATCCACCTTCATGGTGCCCAAAGTGCTTTACAGATTCTCATATTCACACACCAATAGGCGCTGCCAGACCCTACTGGGGGCAATTTAGGGTTCGGTGTCTTGCTCAAGGACACTTTGACAGTCAAAGCCAAGATTTGTCATTGGATGACATTGGCTCTGTCAACTGAGCCACAGCCTCTCAGTCAGTACTGAGTATATACAGCATGTACAGTAAACTGTACATGCTTGAAAACTGGTAACTGTAACATTTTTATCTTCTGCTGTAGTCAGACACTTAAACATATTATAATATTCAATTTAATTAATTTCGAATATGGAACAAATGAAAAAAACATGTACATAAACAAAACATTGCTTCATTTGCACATTTGAAAAGGAGTGGAAGTAAAAGTTTTTTTTAACCCCAACCCTTCACCTCAAAACAATCTATATTTTAATAATATATGAGAAAAAAAAAAATCAAGTCCTTGGGATCTATTCATCTCACTTATCATTTTCACACCCAAACCAGTCATACAAACCAAGAAAATAAAAGATAAAGTTAATATCACAATATCAATGTTAATATATATACAATAATAACAATATAGATGATCTAATATACATTATTATACATACATATACATTATACATATATAAGTTAAGTCATTTTATTTTGAATGCATATACATATATGTATATATACATACATATATACACACATACACATATATCTTTTACATAACATCCCAATATCAAGGTTTCATATATCACAATAAGATAACTATATCAATATTCATACCGACAATAATAATAATAATAATATTAATATTAACAATACCAATAAAGTTGTATGATGATATAGTATAATATTATTGTAGCAAACAAAAATTGCACAGGCTTAACACAAATATGACAACATAGATTCTAATAAAGTCTAAGCTGTAGTAACAAAATAAAGCTCACAATATAAATAAAATGAAAAAAAACCCATTCAAATGTAAATATTAATTTACGATGAAAAGAACTGATGTAAGAAGACAATATTTTCCATCGTGTCACCCAACTTTACCACAAATAAAATCCATTCGTCCAGTTATCTTTCAGCAGTTCTCAATGACATCCAGAGCTTTATATAGTGTTGATGAATCGGGCTGGACCATTGTAAAATTATAGTCCATTTATCCTCTACCTACTTTTTATTGTGGTGATTAATGAGGTGTGGATTGTGCTGAAGTCACCTACAATTTGAGCGTGTTTCCTGCTAGGGGGCGGTGCCAAAAGGGAACGCTACAAAGGAATACATTGAAAGCCTTCAGCTGAAACCAGGGCAGGTGGTCTACAAATGTCCCAAGTGCTGCAGCATCAAGCCTGACCGAGCACACCACTGCAGGTAGGACGCAAAGGACATGCAGCGCTCTGTGTAGCACCCGAAACTTTCACACAGCAGAGGCGTGTCATGCACAGCAGAACTGCGAGGAAGGCGACTGTTGGCATGAATGTTGATCGTTCGTGGCCTTAAGCGTCTCCTAACGTCGACCTTATTTTGACCTCAGGCTCCTTAGTCTGACTTTCATTTCATTTGAGCCTTTTCCTTTCTTCTGTTACACAGTGTTTGCAAACGCTGCATACGGAAGATGGACCACCACTGCCCCTGGGTCAATAACTGTGTTGGAGAGAACAACCAAAAGTACTTTGTGCTTTTCACAGTAAGTGCATTGAAACTCAGGTGATAAATAAAACAAATATAGAGGAAAAAAAACCTTCGATGCATATGTGACTGGACCTTACACTCTTCCATAAATGTTAGAATCAATATATATATATTTTTTTCATCCCCATGTTTTTATTTTTTATTGTGTTTCTTTCAAACTTATAAACCAATGCAATAAATAAAATAGGAATAGTGCAGATTTTTCTAAGCATATAAATGAACAGATGAATAAAATAACACAAAGGGCATTTCAAATATCACATATTAAAACACAAAAGTACATGTACTGATGAAAATGAAAATGTGGATACTTATATAGATAATAAATGAATAAAATAAAAATAACAATTTAGAAATAATAAATACAAAATAGAAATATTGAAATAGATCAATTAAAACCTATTAAAGGTACAGAGGGTGTGTGACAAAACTAAAAGATTCCTGGATTATATTTGATTTACAGAAGAGTGATTTCATGTTTAAATACTTTAGTTTTATAATTTTAAACCATAAATAACCCATAGATAGATAGATAGATAGATAGATAGATAGATAGATAGATAGATAGATAGATAGATAGATAGATAAATAAACTTGGAATATGAAATAACTTTTCATTACATAGATATTGAAGAAAACAACCTCAGCAGGTCTTTTTTTTTGGAAACCAATACATTTACTAAAGATGCAGGAGTAATCTACATGAATATACGGTTATTCAGACAATTATGCTCTATTACAGATACCACTGTTTTGATGTTTTGATCTTTTAGACCAAGTTCATGTTGTAATCATGTGTATTTTCTCTTAATTCAGTTGTACATTGCACTCATCTCTCTCCACGCTCTAATCATGGTGGTCTTCCATTTCCTCTACTGCTTTGAAGATGATTGGACAAGTGAGTTGTCTTTTTTTTTGTCCTCCTTCAGTCCCTTCCATTGAACAAAATCATCCTTTTCATTTCTGAACTGGAGTTAGATTCCATTCTGGTCTGAAGTCCCTTTATTGCTGCACACATTAATATGAAGCAATACAATCTATTGTACAGGTTGTAAATAAACTACAGCTGCACTGTATTGCATGTTGAGCACATCGATGATCACACAAGGTTCAGTATGTTTTTGGTGACACCAGAGAGAACAGAGCTACTGGATGAAACTGGAAAAGCTAGAGGTTTTAGCTCAAGTTTTTGTTTGACATACAGTTGCAGATGAAAATAATAATAATAATAATAATAATAATCTTTATTTGTATAGCACCTTTCATACAAACACTGTAGCCCAAAGTGCTTCACATTAATTAAAAATTAAAATACAATTTTAAGACAGGGTGAAATAAAAATTACATTAAAATTTGATTGCACAAAATTATAAAATTACAAAAGTACACGATAAACTGATTATACATGCGTTATAAAATTTCAATAAATAAGAATAAAATTACAAGAGTACAGATAAATACATACATTATACAATTTCAATAGAATAAATTAGAAATACATTAAGATTTGTAGAAGAACAATAATGGCTACAGTAACTGCAATATGACTTTTTTTTTGTTTACCAAATTGTGCATTTATTATACTATTTAAAAATCGGTGTGTCGTGAAGGGAAATGAAAAAATGAATAGATGGACTTGTTCTAGGTCGATACTCAGTGGGTGAAATGTCTATATTTACTCTGCATTGATCGCTGAATGTACAAAGCCTGTAGCTCCACTCCATCAGAAATACAATATATATAATAATACTATAATACATTTGACAAACTCTGGCCTCCAGTGTTGCTTCTCTTCTTCCCTTTGACTTAGGTTTGGAAGCACGCTAAGAATCTGCAGTGATGAGTAGCATATGGTCGGTGCGAACATCTGCAAACTGATTTACTCAGTTCACATGTGAACTACATTAGTGAGTCAAGTCACCCAGGGTCCAGTAGTCTGAAAAAAAAAATCTTACTATGTTAACTTTTATGAAATGGGTATGTACTTACAAGCTTCTTCCAAGTCACCCCACCTTGTCCTACACCTGATTAGCGATGTGTGACATGATAATATGGTAACACTTTATAATACCTACACACAATTGACTATGTATTAACCATTTATTACCTATTTGTTAATGTCTTGTAAAGGTTCATACTAGTGTAAATGTAAAATCTGATTATTTTTAACCAACAGGTGCAGTGTTTACAACTGTTTCTTTGTTTACCTGTAAAGCAGATATACAAACACTGCACTTGTTGGTTAAATAATTTTACATTTATCTTTGGAAGACACTACTATGAACCTTTACAAGACATTAACAAATGGGTAATAAATGGTTAATACAGAGTCAATTGTGTGTCGGTATTATAAACTGTTACCGATAATATTAAATCATGAAGGACTAGAAAGTATTGACTGTCTGACAAAGCAGAGAGATCATGGAAATATGTAGAATATGATGTAGTCAGAGCTATAGAATGTTGAACTGCTCTGGATGTAGTTAAATACTGACGCACAGATGTATCACATTGGTGAACGTCCACATCACATGGATTTGACAAATGAGTCGCTTCCTAAAACAAACCCCACTTTCATCATATGTAATTGGTTTGACTTTTACCCAAACGACAAAGCGCAAACAACAGTTATGTGTAAAATGTGCACAGACACAGTTCGCAGATTAGATGGCAACACTACCAACCTGTTTAGTCACCTAGCAACACGATCTCATGACTCGCGTAAATATCCACGTATGCTGAGAGCTAGAAGAGCAGCTACACTGCAGCCAGAGGCAACAGGTAGAATTAAACAAAAGCAAACAACTTTACCGTAAGTTAAATGTACACTCTTTATGAGAAGAGTAGAAAACGATGGGAAGAGGGAACGGAAGCACAGACTTTTTTTTTTTATCTGCCAAAGATATGCAAATTAGTCAATGTAAAGAATTATGATGAAATCAAGTGTGATTTTATTATTAAAAAAAATCATATATTTTTTGCCATATCCCTCCCCCACCTACTACTGAGCCTCTTTAGGGGGCTGAAGAGGTAATGGAGGTTTAGGCTCCAAATAGAGTCAATAAATATAAACATCTTGACCATCATCTTATAAAAACATTAAAACTAATCAGATTATTTTAAAAGATCTTTAGCGAAAACAGTTTAGTCAAATATTGCCAATAAACAGTGATTTGTGAGTCACATTACGAGGGTTGAAAAACATTCCATCAGCTGAGTTTCACCACTTCCCCTGTCATCAAACATGGAGCAGAGCACAGGAATGTTTCTCTGCAGGATGACATTGAAACAGCGGGTGCGTAAACATGCTCCTGGCTGTTATCAATAGATTGATTGGTTCTGTTTGATCCTATACACGTGGACAGATCTGTGCGTCAGTGTAATAAGCACGAGTAGCAAACACCAGGCTTTCACATCAAGTGTCGAGGACTGTAATATTAATGTTTCACTGACTTCTGCCCCATTTCCAAGGTTAAAATTTCAACTCCTACCACTTGTCGCTTTGTCCTGAAGGACACTCCAGAACTAGGTTAGAGCCAAGGGCGGACTTGGAAGCAGACCCTAGAGTGTGAATAGACTAGAAGTACTGTTATCCAGTGTCTCTGCAGCTACTATATCATTTACAAATCTTAGCCTGTAAGTCACTGGCTGACCGGTTGTACAGGCTGAGGGTTAGGGGAGAAGAAAACTTCATTTTTCATGAACTCTGAGACCCTGGTTTGGCTCGCTTTCCCTTTTGACAACTTCATTTGTGGGTCAAAGTAGGACGAGGTGACACGTAAATTAAAATGAATAATGTACATAAAGAAGGTTAAATCATTTCTTTCATATTTAAAGGGAGGTCTGGGCAATAAAACGATAATACAATTCACAAAATAACTTTTCTTGGATTAAAAAGTACTGTTACACTTTATAATACCTACACACAATTCACTATGTATTAACCATTTATTACCCATTTATAAATGGTTGTTCATTATGTATTAACCACTTTTTACCTATTTGTTAATGTCTTGTTAAGGTTCATACTAGTGTAAATGTAAAATTTGATTATTTTTAACCAACAGGTGCAGTGTTTGTATATCTGCTTTACAAGTAAACAAAGAAACAGTTGTAAACACTGCACCTGTTGGTTAAAAATAATCTAATTTTACATTTACACTGGTATGAACCTTTACAAGACATTAACAAATAGGTAACAAATGGTTAATACATAATGAACAACCCATTTATAAATGGGTAATAAATGGTTAATACATAGTCAATTGTGTGTAGGTATTATAAAGTGTTACCAAAAGTACTGTATGAGACGTGCTCGACACAGTTTCAATAGAATTCATACGCCCATGTTTTGACAGGCATAAAAACAGCCAATCATAATTAAGTCGCACTGCACTGAACCACAGCCCAGCCCTATTTAGAGGTTGTTTTAGTTTGTCTCTTTTTTAGCTGTTGGTGCCAAACATTTCAGCAACTTAGAGGTTGTAACATAATCTGTGCCAGTGGAAATACTGTGGGGATAAGTGTGAACATTTCAGTCATGTCATGGTGGCAGGATTGTCAATCCTCCTCCTTCTGTTATCGGTGCAGTTACACTTTGAAAGTCCCCATCGCTACATGACATCTGAGCTGCAAATACACACTGAAAATAGTCTTTTATGTGCTGCTGTTTTCTGTAGACATGTAGTCATTTTGTTGCCAGATTGGCTGCGTCATGCTCTCATCCAAAACAACCACGCCTTCCCTCAGGACACAGTTGTAGTACTTACACATGGGGCTGCCTGAGAACTAGACAAATCCATGTGTCATTTGTTCATTCAATTTTCAAAATAAAACCAAAAAAATAAGACAATGACATAACTCGTTTCTTCATTATTTGTTTCCAAAATGAAAAAAAAAAAAGGATAGTGATGCGTTTTTCTGTTTTCCTTTTTGTTTAATTTGTTTAATTTGTTTTTGTTGAATAATGGAAAAAAATGGAAACATTTCCCGTTTTATCCAATTTTGAACTCAAGCAAATTCAGGTAAAAAGAAAATAAAAAGTTACATCCAGTCTATCACTTTGTGTTAAACATAAAAAAACATACCTGGAATATGTTCTCCGTCGTCATATCTTTAGGTCTTAGGTCTCAGGTCCGCCAACGAGGTTATGTTTTTGCCGCCGTTTATCTGTTTGTCTGAGTTCAAGATAACTCTAAAAACTTATTGATGGATTTTGATGAAACCTTCAGGATATGTTGGAAATGTGAACAGGAAGAACTGATTTTATTGGTGGTGATCTGGGGAGGTGGGGGGTGTCTACCCGGGTGGAGGTCTGCGCTCTCAGAGTGCTTTTCTAGTTCAACTTGCTTCAGGTCAAAATTGGATAAAATGGGAAACAGCTGTTATAATTTTTTTTTTCCATTATTCATTTAAACATGAAAAATTAAAACAGAAAAAATGCATTGTTATCCATACTTTTCATTTTGGTTTTGGACACAAATGATGAAGAAACGAGTTGTTTCATTGTCTTTAGTATCCTATTTACTCCAACACCTTGATTCCAATCGTTCCAAGTCTGTAAAGTTAACAACAGTCGGTTCCTAATTTCAAAAACCAGGTTGGAATAGGTGGAACTGTTTGTTAAAGTCCTTTTTTTAAGGCATTAAATGCTAATTTCAAGCCTTTTTAAGACCCCACTGGAACCCTGTAAGTTGTGACTTTGACGTTTACAACATGTTTAGTTCAGTTTGTGTGTGTCTTTTAAGGCTGCACACATATTTCCTTTATTTTCTTGCTGAATGTGAAGAAAAGAAAATCAGAAATAAATAAATATGTTGTTTTTTCAACCCTCCAGAAACAACAATAGATACTTTTACACAGTACTGTATACTGAGAAAGAGATTGAAGCAAGTGTTTTGACAGCATTAACAACAAAAGGGACAAACAAAACACTATAGTGATAGAATAGAATGTTTTGTGATATAAAAGAAACGGATCAGGGAAATTATAAGTTTTATAATTAAAAAAAAAAAGAAAACAAAAAGATGTTTCAGTGCGTTTAGATTAAACCCCATTGTTGTTTTATTGTTCATGTTTTTTGTCTGAGGAACTTCTGTCACTAAAAGAACGTCAGCAGTCACGTACTCATTACCCTTAAAGCTTTAATACAAGTAGAAATCTTTAACTCTTTGCTTCCTTATCGCTGTGGAGCTGCAGATGAGTCACGGCCGTAGTGCATTAGTGTCAGAATCGATTGTGCAGCTCACATTTCCTTGTAGTCCTGATCCTCTTCTGTGCCCTTTCACGTATCCCTCCGCCCCCCCCCAGAGTGCAGTTCCTTCTCTCCTCCAGCAACAGTCATCCTCCTCATCCTCCTGTGCTTTGAGGGCCTCCTCTTCCTCATCTTCACCTCTGTGATGTTCGGCACCCAAGTCCACTCCATCTGTACCGACGAGACCGTAAGTGACCCACTCAGCCCGCCCCCCCTTTTTTTTTTCCTCTTAACTCCCTCCTCTTCAGAGCTTCTCCACCTGCTAACACCTTCTGCTTTTTTAACCCCTCTGATTCAACCCTCTAACAGCCAAGTGATGTCTCTTTTTCTGCAACTTGAGGTAGAATAAAGTCACGAGTTTCCAGGAGGCTTTCATTGAAAAACGTCTGAGTAACTGCCAAAAAGAAAGAGATTTCAATAGCGGGTGACACCTGCACAGCTCAAAATGAAGGTATGCAGGAGTGCAGTGTTTGTAAAGTTCATGAATTAATTTTTTGACAGCTTAATGGAGCCCTGAACACTAGACCTGCAATAAATACTCTACACTTTTACTGCCGAGAGCAGTAAAAAGAGATTTAATGCACTGTTCTGACACCTTGAATTACTTCTGTTGTCTTGTGAAAGGATCCATTGTTCTGAAAATAACAACATTCAAGCAGCGCGTCGTCTGAAATGATAGAGGAAACGACAAGATGAGTAGACATCTGGTTCTGATCAAAGAAACACAGCGTCTTAAGAAATATGTCTGGGGGTCAGCTCCAGCAGCTCATAGACCGCGGCCAAATTTGTCATTCAGTCGTGACATTACTTCACACCTAAGGAAGATATTTTTAGTTTTGCTTTTAATGCAGCTGATAGTAGCTTTTTAATTTGTCCTCTAGTGTGACCTTTTTATCCCTCGGCCAAAGGGGTATTATTTATATATTTGAATGGTTTTGTCATCCACCTATTTGTCCATTAAATAATATAATCGCATTATCTGCAGGTTCCCCCTGGACATGTCACCAGTTCACCAAAGGGCTGTAAATCAAATGAAATAACTATAAAAAGTGCAATTTTTATTTTAATTACTTAAAATATTGGAAAGTTGGAGATTAATTCTAGACATTGCTCTGCAAAATATCTGTTTTTTGGAATTTTTTTGTTGTATTTTTTATTTAATTGTCTGTAAAAACATACATTTTTGTTTAAACTTCTCACATATGTAATTTTATATTTAACAAACATGGATGAAAGAGTTGATCATTGCCAAAATAAGCTACAATATGGTGGTTTTTTTTTGCGCCTGTCACCACTTGTTATATTAATTAAGTCACAGTTCATTATGAATTAAGACAATTAGCTGCTCATTCTTATCATTTGCGTCTCCTTTTATTCACTCTGGTTCAAATGTAAATAAAACTGTATCCAGTCGCTGCAGGTTTGGTGACTCAGGGCTCTGGACCTGGACTAGATTGTACTCCTACACTTTGGCTTTTCCCCTTCACTGTTCCCTTTATTTTGGCAGTTACTTCAGAATAGAAATCTACAGATTTTTATTTTATTTTCTTTAACTTCAAATGGTTTCCGGTGCTTTCTTGTTCACCTCTATCCATTTCAAGCTGTACATTTAACATTTAAGATTTAACAGTGTTTGTGATGAACTTGAACTGAAGATGTATTTGGATCCAAAGGTAAAACTGTCCATGTATCAGTGGAAGAAGGAATCAAGAGTCTTTTCCCTCAGGTTTGGTACCATCTGATGGTTCACCAAACCAAACTAAACCAAACTCCTTTTCCTGCTTTAAGCTTCTTTTTGTCTGCAACTCTAGAGTAGAGTCATGGGAGGCATTGGCTTCACGATTAGACGTAGTTTGGATCTGTTCGAAGTGAGATTGTGTTTTACTCATCCATAGTCAGTGTATTATCTGTTTTACATTTAAACCAACGTACAGGAAACAGGAAATTAAAGTCATTATATCACTCTTTGACTAAAACCATTTTATATTGTAGAAGATGGGAGGCACACATTGATTGGATTCAGGTTTCTGTGTGTGTTTTTTGCCCCTTTATTTAATCTCGGGGTGTTTAAGTAAAGGCCTCATTTGCAAGTTAACCAAGAACACAAAAGAGTTAATGATACTAAAAGGTTTATTCTGGAAAAGACAAAAAAATTTAATTTAATAGAAATCACACACTTCAGTGGTGACTGAAGGAAAAAGAAGAGTTTTAATATGAAACATTTGAGACTAAACCAATGCAAACAACCTTTTTTGTGATTCTAACTATGATGTGATTCATTTCTTTATTTTTAATATTAACTCTTGCCAGGTTAGATGACAAGCCAAAGCTACTTACAGAGAAGTGAAATATGTTGAAAAATACAACTTTATGTCAAAAAGATACAGGTTTATCTTAATCTGCGTTTGGAAAACGTCAGGTATTTTCTGTTGTTTTTGGACAAAAGTTTATGTTCTCCTTAAGTTTCTCAATGTTTTGCGATTATGAAACATAATTTTACATGTTTGTCGCACAATACAATAGACATCGTGATAAAAAAGTGAAAGTATCATGCACAGAAGTATTGGTGTAGATACACGTTTTACCCAAGTGATAAGACACTGGAAGAGTTTGAAAATGACCCTTAAAAGTGCTTTTACATTTGACCTTGAAAAAATGTTTCCGAAGCCTGATGAAGTTAAAAAGCATGTCCTGGTGAAGCACTTTTCCTTTTTGGCTTCTTATATTATGCTTTAAAGCAGGGGGTGTCAAACTCCTTTTAGTTCAGGGGTCACATTCAGCTATATTTGATGAGGAGTGGGCTGGACCAGTAAAATAAAAACATAAAAATGTATAAATAATAATCAATTGTCCATGTTTTAGAGCAATTTTTTTAATTTACATCATGAAAAGTTACATTTACATCTGTATAATTTCAACATTATTAGGCTTTAGTTGATCATGTACATGTGGATATTATGACTTTCAAACACACAAAACATTTAGTAACGGGTAGAATATTATTAAAATTGTACTTATTTCTCTTAAGACATTTCAAGTTGTTCATATTTGCTCTGGTTATACAGATTATACTTTGGTTTTTAGTGAAACTAAATGAAAACATTTACATTCATGAAGAGAAAAAAAATGTGACTTGTAAGTTTTTATAAGTTATTTTATGAGAGTCAATTAGTCTGAATGTGGAACCTCAACTAAAATTATTCTTATATTTGTATCATTTTTACATTTCACTAATTCATCCAAAGGGCCGGAGCCTTTGGCGGCCCAGATTTGGGCCCTGGGCCGCATGTTTGACACCTGTGTTGGAAAGGAATTAAGGATTCTTTTATTATTTTAATTAATAATAATAGAAACTATGAAGCTCTAAAAATGTTTTACCTTATTTTTTTATTTATTTACTTTTGCTCATACAAATATAAAATACATTTTACAGCATAAACATATCTTATCAAACATCCCCATATGACATATATGAAAAAAAATATTTTAAAAATGCGTATCTGCAGTATATATTGATTACAATTAGTCACAAATTAAATATGAATGACACTATAAAGAGACAAAGAGCCTGAGACCTTGACCTTTGACCTTTTGCAATATTGATAATTTCACTATATGTATATATGTGTCAGTGTGTAACATTATAATAATATATCCAGTATTAAGTTATAGCATGATACGTCTATGCTTGACACACACAGTGTTACAGAAGTTAATTTTGCGACATGTCACCTTTGACCTCCAGAGATCTCAAAAACTATTGGTCGTAGGTGATAACATAAATTAGCAGAATTGTAGAAATCTTCATTCCACATTGTTTGGTACCAATCGGAAAGTTCTGTGACCCTCCGTTCTTGAGTTACAGCCGATAATGTCATTTTGACCTTTTAGTTAATTGTGACCTTGACCTTTGACCTTTACTCAAATGGATCATTGCACCTGATGCGTATTAGCTATATGTATATGCACATGTAATTTCATGGTGATATCGCGAGTAGTCATTAAGTTATAGCATGATATGTCTCTGCAGACACACACACACACACACACACACAGATTACAATAATCTCGTAACAAATGTTGGATCAGATTAAAAAATACACTTGGTCAGATTTCTATTTTTGTTCCAGTGTAAACTCTTGGTTCTAGCAGGATGACGCTGGTCACAATAATATAGTGACTGTGGGATGAGTAGCTCACACACCCAAACTGAAACGCATCCAAACCCACCCTCTGACAAAGGCTCTTAAAGTCACATTTCCTCAGAATCGGACAAATTGGCTTTTTTTTTTTTTTTTTTAAATTATTATTATTATTATTTTTTTGTTTGGTTGCTTCATCTTGGGTGAAATAGCATCTGGTTTGAATACTGACACGCCAACTGAAGTTTGGTTGTCTCTCGTTTTCAGGGCATAGAGCAGTTGAAAAAGGAAGAGAGAAGATGGGCTAAAAAAACTAAGTGGATGAACATGAGGGCGGTGTTCGGACACCCTTTCTCCTTATTGTGGTTTAGCCCCTTCTCCACCCCCGACCACGGGAAGGCGGAGACTTACCAGTATGTGGTGTGAGATCAGCGCAGGGAACGAGGCCACCGGGTCAAAACCAAAGTGGGAAAAAAAAAAAAAAAAAAAAGGGGGCGAGCAGAGGGTTTTCTTCCACGCCCCCCTCCCCTCCCTTACCCCCCCACGCTGAACATGACGTACACTCCCCCCCCCCCCCCCTCCACCCACAGTAGCCATGGACAGCTTTGCACCTGCTTTTTGTGTTTGCCGACTAACTGCGCTACCCGTTTGGTTCTGTTGTGTTGAGTTCACTGAGTTGCAGAGAAAAAGAAACACTTTTGAGTTTGTGAAACACTGTGATGGATCTGTGTGTTGTTCTGAGCTGTTACTATTTCTGTTGTATCCGAAGCCTTCTCTTTTCCTGCTCTGTCTTTTCTTCTGCTGTTCTTAAAGGGTCAGTTCAACACAAACTCACATTCACTCACCGTTTTTTTTTTTTTTTTTTTTTAGTCTGGTCATGCAGGTAGTTTCTAGAAAGTTCCTCTAAAACCTCGAGTTGTGTCAAAAGGACCAGTTTTCCACCATTTTCTCTTGATTTACTTAATACCTTTGATTAGGGCTGAGTGATATAATCATAATATATGTGACCCTCCAGCACAAAACCAGTCACTTGGGTCAAATTTCAGAAATTCAGATTTTATATTTATCTGAAAGTTTATTAAAAATGCTTGGTTCAATGACACTAATTCAACCAATCAGAGGCCGTTTTTCATCATCGCCATAGCAACAAGGGATTTAGTTTACTGGAGAAGGCTTTGTTCTGAGGCCTCCCATTGGTTCAAATATATAATTACATAGATTTCTATTTCAGGGTTGTCTAGAGGGAATCCTAATCTTTCCAACGGTACCAAACATGACAGGAAAATGCGTAACGCGAGCGCAAAGAAAAGTCGTGTTTTGAGTCGATTTTTCTTTGTTTTAGACTTAATTAATGTCAGAGTCAGTTGTTGTTCTTCCTAAAAGGCATGATTTGAAACACTTACAGTGGGAATTTCATAAAAAGTCAAAGTTAGAAGTGTTCAGGAGACATTTTACTTGGATTTTATGCATAAACTTCAACTAAGATAATATTGACCCATATAACATATTTGAGGCTAAAGGTAGAAATACTGCTGTGACACTGAACCACTTTGTGCTGGAGGGTCACATTTGGAGAAAAACAGATTTATTTAGACAATTAAGACTTAAGTAACTTTTGTCCAGATGAAGATAAAATAATAAAGTAGCCTTTGTCATTGTAGCGTTAACCCTAACCCCACAGTGCAAACATACAAATATTATAAAGTCATAAAAAAAGACAGTACATGAGGAACAATAAACGTATGAACTACACATAAGATAAAAAACAAACAATAAAAACAAAATAAATAAATGCACTACGTATGATAGTCTTGGGTTAAATCTGAATTAAAGAGATGGAAAAAGACAAGGAAACTAATGTCAAACTAAAGCGATGATTCTCCCACATGTCTCATAAAATGTAGCGCAATATTAAAACTACAGCACTTTTGAGCCAGACTGTGCACTTTACAAAAAACAAACAGGTTTCAATAATAAACTAATGTAACTTTCATTGAGAATCGATGGAGGAATTACATTGATTGTCTCATTTTTAGTGTTTTCAGAAAACACATCCTGCATTAATTGAATGAATTTAGGATAGAACTGTGCAAAGGATTATTAGAAAACCACAGTTTTCTTTAATTTCCCGTTCATTCTAATGCCTGGTACAACTAAAAGTACATTTGTTTGGACAAATAAACCAACTAAAATACTTTATAGTAGCTTAATTTCAGACCTAATATTCACCCATTTTCCATATTTTCTTGATTAAAATCAAAAGTTCTTACATTAATATCCATGTCACTGTAACTTGACAAAAACAGGGCTTTTAAAAGACATTCTGTGTTTTCTTTTCTGTCCGTTTTAGTCACATGATCCACACAGAAGTTAGGACTGGATTACATAACCATTGTTTTTGATAACTTGATGGTCTAATAAGTATTTTTTCTGTGACTATACAGTATATCACACAGCCCTACTTTTCTAAGACACTGTATTAAATAAGATTTCCAAACATTTTACCTTCAGGGAAAAAAAAAAATGTCATCATACATTTTATTTTATTTTATTTTTTTCATAGCAGTTTCATTTCAGAGGGATGAACCAGAACTGTGTGCATGACCCGATGCTCGCTGACAGACTCCTTTAGTGTTAACTGACCCTTTAACCCTTCGTGTCGTCAGGCAGTAGTCAGTGGTATGTTCCACATATGGATGAAAAAACCCTTTAAACGGTTCCACTGTAGAACAGACCCAAGCTTCAGTCCATCTATTCTGAGGTGGATTAACTAGAAACACAGAAACAACAGTTTGACCATTAGACTAAAGGTCATAACAGTAAAGTGTTCCTTGTATTTCAGCCTCAGCATGGGCTTTTTTTTCATATTAATATCAGCTGAAACAAACGTGTATTAAATATTAAATCCCTGTATTCGTCCATATTGCCTTCATGTGGAACACGCTCCCTGACTCCTCTCTGATACATGCTCGACATGAGCGAAGCCGCCGACAGAGAGCACACATGTACTTTGATTTCTATTTATGGACAAAAAAAAAAAATGCCATGAGGTTTGTGTTTGTGCAGAATCTCCCCGTCCGCTTTGATCGTGCCAAGTTTAGTCTGAATCATTCCCACGTCGTTGGGCGAGGAAGTGGTTCCAGTCAGTTCTACCTTAACCCACAGCTTTCAACTACAACCGAACATTGACAGGATGTTGTTTACAGGCCAATGTGAAACGCGTTGTAAAATACTGTTTTTTTTGTTTTGTTTTTTTCCCCCCTCACATAGACAGGTACATAGATGGGTACATAGACGGGTACATAGATGGGTACATAGATGGGTACATAGATGGGTACATAGATTGGTACCACAGACGCTGCTTATCTGTGCATGAAAACAGCCCTTTGTGAGCGTGTGCCAAATGCAACAGACTGTACACTTACACAAGATTTGGATTTCCTTCAAAATGAACAAGACCTTTGCTGCAGAAAATGGTTCAATCCTGCTTTTTCTTGGTAGTTTTTTTTAGGGGGGGTGTGGGGGGGGTGGACAAGTTTTGCTCTTTTAAAAACGTTTTATTTCTTTGACGCTGCAAAAATCTAAACCATATCAAGTGTATTTTTCTCATTTCTAGTCCAAATATTCCATCAGTACAATGGAGTATTAGTGCCACATGTGAAGAAAAAAAATTTTTTTTTGCTATGATGAGATTAAAGCCGATATTTGATTTAAACTTTATTCTGGACATTTTGAGTTGAACGTCAAAATTTCAACATTAATTTCGTCATAGCAAAAATACCAAGATCATTTTCACTCATTTTTTTGCTTAATACTGTAGCAGCAGAACTACTGGTTGAATTCATATCAAACTGGGTTTTTATATATATATATATATATATATATATATATATATATATATATATATATATATATATATATATATATATATAGGAAATTAATATGCTGACATCAGCTGGATTGATGCCAAAATAAGGTATGATACGTGTGAGGGGCGGGACTTGTACCTGGCTGCTTTTGTTATATTAAAAACAGGGAACGCTAAAGAATACGTGACTTTTTAGTAAAATATCATTAACTCACCATAAAAACAAACCAGTGTCATTTATCAAAGTGTGTTAGTTTTACAGTGAACTGTATTCACTCTGTGTTAAACCATGAGTTTATGATGTGGACACGTTTCCAAAAGAGCAAAACTTAAAACTGAGAAAAACTACTAAGAAGAGCATTGACCTGGGTAAAAATGTGAACTTACAGACATGAAATGGTGCAGGGTCAAAGGGTCAAAGGGTCAAAGGGTCAAATCTAAAACCACAGCAGGACGTAACTGACCTGACCAAGTACGAACCTGTCACCTCTGACCTTTGACCCCGAGTCCTAAAACGACTGGTGAAACGCTCTGGTTTTAAACATGTGCATTTTCTTCTTTTTACTCTTTGTTTACATGATATTGTGTGTATTTTTGTTTCCTTATCTCTGAATGCATGGTACAGGTGAAGGCTAGTTTAGTTTTTAAACGTATGTGAATCCCTGCAAGCGAGAGTGACGGTGAAGACGATTTGTTTTTGGTTTTTTTGTTTGTTTTTTTACAAGAAATTCTTTCTAAATATTCTGAAGATATTTCAGCACACGTGCAGAGAATAAATATTTCTCAGTTTAACGCACAAGGCCTGTTTGTTTGCTTTTGTGCGTGGTTGTTTTTTTCCTAGGTGCTGGTTTTCCATTCCGACCACGTTAAAACACTTGTGCTCTTAATCCTCCCCTCATCCCGACCCCCCCTTTCACTCCGTCCTTTCATTCTCCTTCTACCCCATTGCCGTTTGTTCCGTCCTCTCCACACTCATGCATTTGTTTTGGTTGATAACGCTCTCTGCCTAAAAGCTCTCTGAAGCAGACAACTCTTTGTAAACTTGACTGAGGTAAGCTCACGACAGAGGTCACCTTTTCCATCCAGCTTCTCCACGTCATGAGCATGCAGAACCGACCCGGAGGCCACAGTCAAAGCTCCTCTGTTTCATGTCTTTTTGTTGCTGTTTCAGATTCAACCAAACGTTATGAATGAATGAGTGAGCTCCGAGTGAAGCTCCATGCATGAACTGACTGCTCTGTCTTTGACCGTGCATGATGGGTTCATTTATTTATTTATTTGATTTAAATTTTGTTTTTGTTTTTTCCCTGCTCTTGGGCTTTTTTCATCAAAAGCTAAAAGAACAAATAACTGATGTGTTTAATGAAGAATGGAAGGAAAAATATCAGTCTGTTTTTGCCATATGTACATTTACCCTGTGGTTAATGGAGACTTTTCCCACAAATTTCATTTCATTTATTTAGACATGAGTAAAGGAAAATATATTATCCACACTGAAAAAAAAAATATAAATCTTACCCAAGTGTATCTTTCCACATTTGCAGTTCAAATATCTCGCCACGCTTAAAGACAATCACCTAAAGAGGAATATTTCAGTGAGATTTTAAGGTTCAAAGGTGCTTTACTGTCATTCAACAAGATAAAAACAAACATGAAGGATGAAATTTGTTCCTCAGTCCCAGCATAAAAAAAATAATGTTATAAAATAATAATAAAAGTATCATAATAAATAACTAAAACCATGCTAAAAAAGTGCTAAAGGTGAGGTCAAATACAGGTGCAAAAGCAGATTAAAAGAGGGGGGGGGGGGGTGAACAGTTGATGGATGGTAGCTCTCGAGGACCAGGACTGAGAACCCCTGGTCTACAACATACAGAGTCGGGGTCCTCGAAGACCACAATTGGCACCTGTGATTTACATTATTTTCCAGCGAAACAGATTAGATCAGGAGACGGTTTTGGGTAAAGTTGGATGTTTGGGTCTTTATGGGTTAAGGACCAACACAAAAGTCACATGTGTGTCTGTAAGTGGAGTTAAATTATGGAATAACATCGATAAAGAATT
The DNA here is from genome assembly GCA_020466265.1 of Siphamia tubifer. Classification (NCBI taxonomy): domain Eukaryota; kingdom Metazoa; phylum Chordata; class Actinopteri; order Kurtiformes; family Apogonidae; genus Siphamia; species Siphamia tubifer. The sequence continues at coordinate 47,934,530 of CM035798.1, read as the reverse complement.
AAAAACATGCACTTCTGTCACCACATTTAAAAGGATGTTTAAAACTACGGTGTTCAATAAATATAAAATATCAGAATAAAGCTAATTATCAGTAGGAATCCAAGATTTTTCTTAGATTAAATCATTTGTTTTATTATATTGTTGTTCAAAACTGCCTTTTTTTTCTTGTGTTTATGCAATTTAACTGTAAATAGAGTAGATATAAATAAGCTGCAGCTTCAGCCCAGGCCTTTTCACTCCTGTCAGTGTGGAGATCTGAACTGTATGTATGTTTATGTCCAGGCCCAAAATATGATCAGCCAGATCATGTTTTGGACCTCGACATATACATTATTTTCTATTAAATGAAAAAATAAAATTACTGTATTATTCTGATTTCATAGTTTGGCCGTGGGTGCGACTTATGTGTGAAATTATTAACACATTATTATATCATTTCACATGTTATTTTCACACTAAACCACAAGAGGGTGCTCTAAACCTGTGTTGATAATTTCAACATTGCCGGTAATTTATAAAAACAACTGAGGATTTAGTGATTTGTAGTGAAACTGATAGTTTGGTAAACTTGTTAGCATGTTCTTTATGCTAGAGTTATCTGAATATCTCTTAATGTTACATCGTTACTGACATCACCAGGCATGTCAGTCATGTAACGTTAGTATACCCTACACTTATTCATCCTGTTGTTCTCGATTTTATTTTTATTTTAAATTGCCTTTCAAGATGACATGTATGTTTTTGGTGTTGGATTTTATCAAATAAATTTCCCCCAAAAATGCGACTTATATATATTTTTTTCCTTCTTAATTATGCATTTTTTGGCTGGTGCGATTTATAATCCGGAGCGACGTATAATCCTAAAAATACGGTAGTACTAAAGTGGGAAAAACTGATGGAATCATACTTTGAGCTTTCTGACTTTGTTACTACTAGGTTGATTGATGCTTTATTACAGATTAAAGGTCCATTTCATCTGAAAAATACAACAATACAGATAACATACAGACAAAACAGTACAGATAACATAGAAACTTAAAATATTCTCCATATTCATTTCAAGAGACACTTATACCAGTGTTTCTAATACTGCGATCACTGTATAAAATGTTTATTATTACAACATTATGCTTGTTTGAGTCATTTTTAGACATTATATTACATTCACTCGACTATAACTGTAGTTTCATGTGAGCTTCAGGTGAACTTTAAATGCTTTTTCAAAACCAAAGCTGTGGATTTTCTTCTTTAATCCATCGCCTTCGGGGTAAAAGACGCCCAAACTCCACAGGTGAAGAACATATGGCAACAAACTGACCATAAAAAGACAGGACTGGGTGTGTGTACAGTGCATGAAAACTGCCCAAACAGCCGACCCGTGGCGTGTGTTTTCAGTTTTCCCATCGTTGTGTTTGCGTGGTGCTTCTGAGTGACGTGTTCAGGCCCCCCCCCCCCCCAGGTCCTCTCACCTGACGTCCTCTGTCGTCTCCAGGGCATCGAGCGTCTGAAGGGGGAGACGGGGAAGTGGGGGAAGGTGCCGTGCTGGGAGGCCATGGAGGCGGCGTTCGGGGGTCGATTCTCCCTGTCCTGGTGCAGTCCCTTCTCCGGGCTGAGCTGCCGGAGGACCCCCCACGACCACGTCACCGTCCCACAGGGGGACATCATCGAGGAGGACGTCATAGAGATCCCACTGAGCTAGTCCCAGCTCCACAGACGGACTCTCATCAGGGCCTTTAACGGACATGGAACACTGCCGTTAGGGGTTTATTTATATTTTTAAAGCCTTTTTTATCTAAATGTAACTGGTCCTGAAATGTTTTATAACTGTGCATAGTTTAAGACGAGGGGGGAACGGACCACAACACACAGCTACGTTCACACTGCAGCTTAAAAAGGCCCAAATTGGACTTTTTACGACAGTGAACGACACAAATACAACATTTTTTCTCCTCAATGTGACATCGTGGGAATGTACTCGACACTTTTATTTGTTGTATCATGTGTTTTTTCCTCATTTCAAACTACAGTTTCCTGAAAATATAAGTAATTACCTACCCAAAAATATAAGTTAGGTGTAGATTATTGTAATTTAACATGTTTTTGAACAGATGTTAACCTTCCCTTGACTTGACTCTTCCATAAATAAACAATGTGACATCACTTCAGGACTGTAAACTGTTCATACACGAGGCGAATGACGTTACATTTGGATGATAATATGAACAAGTAGATTATTCATTACAAACCTGAATTGCATGTTACGACCTGCAGTGTGAACGTAGCGCCGCTTAAACCCACGTAGCCAAACCTACAGTGTTTTGCCTGAAGTTCTGCTGCTCTGGTGACACCAAAGTATTAGTCAAAGGAAACATGGAGCCTCTAATCAATAATAATAACAGTGATTCTAAACAGTAGCGCTAAAGCTAAACCCACTTGCTTCCAACCACTCTGCCTTTTTACAAGGATTTGAATTCACGCTGTGCCTTAAATCTGGTCTAAGGGGAAAAACCCACTTTGAATTATACATGTTTATTCCTCTCATCCCGTGTGTTTATCTTTATTCACTATGTTTCACTCTGTTGCACATATGAAATGGAGCCTGTCGTCGCTGTCGTTGGTTGAAACCCACCCCTGGTTAAGGGCTTCTACTGCTAAACGGGTGCTGGACGTCACTCACGGACCACTCATGTTTACATTCTGTTCATTTCCTGTGTAATGTTACTGTGTGACTCTTTTTTTTTTTTTTTTTTTTAAATAAACTGACATGTTTCATACTCATACTTTACTGGCAGTGTCTTAAATGCTTTCACATGGAACTGGTTTGGTCATAGAGATCAGATATTGTGAAAAATCAAGCTTAATAATAATATAATAATAATAATAATAATAATACATTTTATTTGTTTTGCGCTTTTCATGAAGTAAAAAACATTTAACAACAAGAGTCTGACTACAATAAAAACAAACAAACAATAGAACACAGAGCAATCACTCATTAAAACTGACAGAATAAAAGTAATCAAACATTAAAAGCAATCTTGAATAAATGAGTTTTTAAAAGGGATTTAAAAGTGTTGAGGTCAGAAGAGTGAGTTCCAGAGGTTTGGGGCGACGACAGAGAAGGCTCTGTCCCCCCAGGTTCAAAATGTACCCTGAAATATTTACCTATCGAGCTAGTTACCTCCACCAAGGAGGCATTAAATTACAGTCCGTTCGTCTGACTGTTCGCAGGATCACGCAAAAACTTCTGAACAGGTTTTAATGAAACTAAGGAATAATAGATAATGAGTCAAGGAAGAACCCATTAGATTTTGATCGATAAAGGTCAAAGGTCAAGGTCTAAAACACATCAGTGGTAATATCTCAGGATTCAGACAAGATATAATCAGGTTCTGTCACTGGAGGAAAGAAAATTCATGTGACCTGCTTCAAAACAACAGGCGTCTGACAGATGTTGAGGTCAACAGTTGGTCGGTAACGGTTCAGTAGGATGAGCACCGTCCTCAATGATGGTCCTTCTTTCAAAGTTATGATGGTGATGATGAACGATGCCCATCATGTTGGTCCTAAAACTCCTTTAACCTCAGATGTAGTGACTTAAATTCACATAGTAAACTCCCCAAACCAACCAGTGAGTGCTTGTTCCCTGTGGGTGGACAAACATCATCCAGGAAATCAAATGGAATCATAACAAAAAATACATAAATAAGAAAAAAAAATAGGTTTCTAGTCCTTGAATCCTTTTACTGGTGTTTTGAGGATTCGTACAGTAAATGTTAATTATGAGATTATAATCAGCCACAAACTTCCACTGAAAAGTTTTCTCATCGAGTCTTAACCATAAAATGCTGTCATTCAGCAACAACAATTAACATAAATAACCTTGTTTGGCCTTCGCTGCGGACCACGTCAGCACAAGGCCTATTGTGTTAGTCTTGCTTTTCACTCACACAATTACACTCCAGTGGGTTGTGTAACCATGACGTAGCAGACTGTTGGCATGAGAACGCTTTTGTTCCTCATCCAGAGATAAATACAGCAGTGTTTCCTGTTTGTAGGTGGATTCAGTTTTCACTTAGGAAACATGTTCAGTTCTAAAGGCTTCCAATTCACCCTGAGTGAATAAGATCTAAAAAAAATAAAAAAAAAACTAAGTGCATTTAGTTTTTACTTTCAGATTGGTCTGTTCAGCTGCTGCTTAAAGTACTCTGTGAATTGTACTTAACAGTAAAACTGAGTTCCCAAAGTGTTATAAAATCTTCAGGTCATCCATGGATCGTAGAAGACAGCAGCAGCGTCATGTGTCATTTGTCCTTTTTGTCGCCCTCTAGTGGTTGAGTTTGAGGCGTGGATCTGTGAAGCAGCAGAAGCCCACACAGAGTGAGGGAGATGCCCACCCACCACAGACTGGCACGAACTTCCCCAAACATGATTCTGCCAAAGACGGCCTGAACACACAAACACAAAAGGTCACATTGGATCCAGAAAACAGAAGGATGGAGCTGAACACACACACACAACTTACAGAGGAGATGAAGTTGGAGGCTGTGGTGGTGACAGTGGCTCTGGCTGAGGAGGAACAATGTCGCAGAGCTTTGGAGAAGAACGTCCACATGACGGCGTTACAGGCGAACAGTAAAGCTCCGCACAGCAGACGGAGAGGGAGGAGGAGCTAAAGGCAGCAGAGGAGCACAGGTCAAGTACGTATGCATACAGAAGGAAACATGAAGGCTGAAGGAGGTGCATTTCTTTAACTTTTACACAGTTTTTAGTTCAGGGTCCATACACAGACCAATGTGATCTAAAGTGAACCAGACCAGAAAAATAACAACATAATAAGATATTGAAAAAAATTACACTGTCCTGATTTTGTCAGTATTTTAGTACAAAAAAAATAAATTACATTATGAAAATGTCTACAAGTACAAATTGTCCTTAAAATAGGTGAATAACATGATTTTTATATTTTTAATTTTAATATTTTACATGTATATTATAATTTACAGACAGTAGATCTACAAATACACAAAACATATAACAAACAGACTATTGTTAAAATTACACTTGTTTTTTTCTCAAGAAGGCCCAAGTTATTCATGTTATTCAAAGGTATGTGATAAAAGAAGTATTCGGATCTGGTACATAAATAATAGTATTAATGGCATTCTCTAAAAAGACACAAAAAAATAAATAAAAAAATCAAAGACTGAAGCTGTGTTTCACCTTGCATTTATTTGATAGGAATTCTGGAAATCCATGTTGGAACTTTATGTCTATAATTTGAGTTCCATCCAGACCAGTTGAGAATCACTGCATTATGTTTCAATTAAAGTTTTATTTTATTTTGAGCACACAATAATCATCAAAACACCAATGAAATAGTCAACTTTTCATTTTTTTCTTGTACTTGAAAAGGACTACAGCTTGTGTCTTCCTCAGCCTAAAAAAAAAAATCACATTTTTCAGTGGATTGGGCTGAACTTTAGACTGAACATTCAACAGATCCTACAAAGCAGGTAAAACAAATAAGTAAAAACAATCTGTCAGTTTGTTAAGCTGGACCAAATAAGACAACATACTGCATTTATTATATTTCTGAGGACAGTGGCCACACATTTAGTGTCAGCTCTCTTTATACTTTACATGTCTAACTCTTTTCTTCAGATAACATGGGATTCAGTGCATTCATTTCATGATGTTCATTCCTGGTTTCACTTAACTCCGTTTTTTGGGGGTAAAAATTAAAAACGGAAAAAAACTTAATTGTATTTACCATTTTCAAAATTTCCAGAAATGAAAATCTTCAATATAATGTATCATATTGTGCAAAATGTTAGAGTTTCTCCATAAAACAAAAATGACAATACCACGTAACTTGTTGCACAAATAGGCCACGAAAATTTGTAAAATGTTTACAAATATTTTTTTTGCCTTTTAATTTAAAGAGAACGTAATTGAGTCAATGTACTGTTTGACCTCACTGTGAAAAGTAATAATAAATAATTTTCCTATGTCTGAATTCAGATTTATGAATCTGGTTCATTCAATTCAGATGTTTTTAATAGTTTGTGCTGCTTCCTGTCATGGGGTCAGAGGTCAAACTAAATAGAAATGTTCCATGGTTACGTTACCTTTAACATATTTACTTCCGGTTTGTGAACGTCTTTTAACAAAGCATATTTCTTGTTTTCTTGCATGTGAAGAAAAGACAATGAGAAATAAATGTGTGTTAATTTTAACCCTTTTAAAAACATAAAATGTCCAGTTTCCTCACAGTTGGTCATAGTTTCACTCACCCAGTCGCAGGTGGACTTTTCTCCGGCAGTTTCTCTCCAGTCGCCGCCATTGTTCAGCCCATACTCACATATTTCTCTCAGATAATCCGCACCAAGGGATAGTTTGGCACACAAAGAGGCGGTAGCTCCCAAAAACCCCGCTAATAACGAGTAAAAAGACCCAGAAATCATAATTGTCGAGACTGAAACAAACTTCATTCACAGGATACTTGCAGCTACAGAAACATCAAGTCGAATGAAACGGATCCGAACCGGAAAGGAAGATTTTCAAAGTAATATTCAGCGAGCTCAGTTTTGACGATAAACACGATAGTTTATATCAAATTAATACAATTAGTGTGAGTATTTAATAACAACAATCTAAACTGTTCGATACCTTGTGATAAACACGTATTTATTTTTCTTTTTTATTAATTGTATGCTTTTATTATAAAAACACGAGCCATTTTCTTTTCCCTCTCCTCTAACTTTTATTTCCATTTTATTTTCCACCAATAACAGTAGCTCCTGAAATCATGTGATAAACTCCGGCTCATGTTGATGACGTATATTTGTTGTGGAGGACACCTATGCTCATTTAGCCCGTTGTTCATTCTGAACATTTAGACTAAAACAATGAATAAAGGGAAAGCCAGTGGGGTTTCGTGGGTAAAACCATCAGAACCCTCCTTCCTGAAGAAGTTTAAAAATGACGTTGGGTACAAAGAAGGACCGACAGTTGATACGAAGGTAGGAAGTCGCGGCTAGTTTGGCTAACAAGCTAAGTGCCCTGGACAGAGGGTAACATTACCTGTCATTATTATATCAAATCTAACATTTGTATATAGGACTTTGTCAGTTTAGAGTTATTTTGTTATGTGATTTAGTGCTGGTATTTGTTTAGTGGATCATTAAAAAGACCTGATATCCATAGTAGACACAGGCCTTTTCATTCAAAGTCATTGGAGGAGCAGCTGTGGCTCCTTCTGCGTCTACAGGCTGTTATTTAACCACTTTAGCCCCTTTGTTGTTCCCTCTCTCAGCGTCAGGTGATGCCAACACTGGATGACGACAGCGGCAGTGATAAGGAGGATGAGCTACCGCAGGTTGTGGTGTTGCAAAGTGGTGACCTGACAGCGGACGAGGCGAAAAAGATCAAGGATGGAACGCGTGGAGGAGCCACAGACAAAGGTGGGAACACCTCAGCTAAAAGTAGTGTCCCGGTACTAAAGTAAAAGTATTAATGGTTATTTTATAAAAAAGCCACTGTGGTTGTTTCACCATTATGATTTGGATTCATTTTTTACAGCTGCATTAATGTGTATTTCTTTCTACATTTCTTGCGCTAGATATTTAAGGTCGAGCTCCTTTTCTGCCTTCAAGAAATGTTAGAAAAAACAACTAAAATAACTGGTCTGAAGCTGAGTGTGTACACTGTAGAATATGTCAATGAATGTGTGAGAGTAGTACGAGTGGGTGGGTGTTACTTCGTCAGGGGGTGGGGGTTGAGTGGGGATGTGGGTGAGTGTTTTGTAGGTTGCCTGGGTCCCTAATCTAAAAACACAGTTACCTTCTTTTGGGTTCTCTTTTATGCACATCAGTTGTAAACTGCTCATCATAAATTAGTTGCAGTTGCATCAGTGCATGAATAAAAAAAACTGAATATAAATCATTTACTACTTTTTTTTTATCTCTATCAATTAGTCTTCTACAATTCATCCTGTTCTACAATATCTAGTATTATATATAATTAAATAATCAGTTTCAACAGCTTTTTTTTTTTTTTTTAAATATTTGATAATTCATCTTCTACCTAATACACAAGGATTTTTAGATTTTCTCAATCCATGAATGCACCTGCAATCAGTGAAAAACATGTAAGAAAGCTGTCAGATAAATACATCTGAGGTTTAGGGCTTCTGGGGGAAAAACTCAAATCAAGGCCTGTTATAGATTTTTTTAATTCTCAGAAAAAAGTCAATTCTGATATTTAAATTTTAATCCTCCTCCATAGATAATTGTAGCACAGTAAAAAAAGTTACATATTTAACTCTGACATGAAGTGAGGTTGTCAAACAACCAGGGTTCCCACGTATCCTTGAAAAGTCTTAAAAGGCATTGAATTAATTGTTCAAAAAATAAGGCCTTAATTGGCTTTAAAAATAATAAAAAAAAAGTCTTAAATTTGGACACATTAGTAAGATTTATGTTCGTTTAAAATAAAGTATTTGGTAACATTTAGGATGTCTATAATACAAGAATAATTTAGGGTGAGTAGAAAATGAGGGCACATCATTCTGTGGGTTTAGTATTCCTTAAGTTTGTGTTTATATGGTGTTTGTTATATTCAAAATTTGTAAGTTATGCTTCTTGATGCCAGTGATTCATGAATGTAGCAGCAACTGGACCAAAAAGTCATGTTCAATTTAAAATAAACAGTTGGTAAAACTGCCCCCAGGTAATTAATCTGTTTTTCCCCCTTTTCAATTTTGGTTCATTGTCGGTTTGGTCTTACATTTAATTTCAAACGACATTAAACAATAGTCTTGAATTTAACTTGCCCTGAGCTGTAGGAACCTTGAAATAAAGAACCTTTACATTAGTACTTTCCACCACTGTCCTGCACCAATAGGGCTCAAGTATCACACGTGTTTGTCCACAGATGACAAACCGGCCGACGGCAAAATCCTTTTCAAGAAACCTGTCAAGCGCTCGTCTTCTGACAAATTCCAGGGAATCACTGCAAGTTCCAGTAAAAAGAAAAAGAATGATGAAGATGAGAAGGAGGAGGAGAAGAAGGAAGTGAAGTCTGGGAAGAAAGTTAAAAACAACAGCCTTCTGTCATTTGGTGGTGATGAAGAGGAAGATGAGGACTAAGTGTTACAGGTGAAGAATAACTGAAGGAGGACATTCAGTTATTTTTCCACAGTATAATCACCTATAAATGGAGGGGTGTAATTAAAGGGGCAATTTGTAACATTATGGTCATTTTTAAACTTTCAAATTACTGATGCTTTGGAGCAACATTCAACCAGTAAAACATGTTTGACAAAAAATATTTTCTTTGACTCAGTGTTTTTACACAGTGCTGGTAACTTTGGTTCATTTTTTTTTTTAAGTTTCAAACACACGGTGAGGCCTCATTCAGTTTTTATTTCCCCAAACGATGGATCTGAAGTCTGCTGCAAGTGTTCATATATTTAAGGGTGAACTGAAAACCTACCTTTTTAACTTAACTTTTAGTTACATTTTACTCTTAACATTACTTCATTCTGCTATTTTTTTGCATTTACTTTTATTTTATTACTATTATTATTTTCTTTTTAACTCTGTAAACATTTTAACTTGTTCCTACAATTGGAGAGGGGGGGGGGGTCTGATGAAAAGCACTTTCTGCTACATGTACCATGTATGAAATGTGTATAAATAAAGTTTGAAAAAAGTTTTTAAAATTACAAACATCACAAATTGCCCCTTTAACAGTTACTGGTCGTGTATGAATTCATCCAATGTGAAGCCTGTTGTTGTTTGCTTGTATTAAAAAGAACAGTTTCTGTATTTTTACTTGTTTTAACCGGCTGAATACAAATACTGAATTAACTACACAAAGGGTTAAAATCTGCATAATTAATTAACAATGTGATGCCCTCAGTATCACACTGTCAAGTTAAGACTCCATATGCAAACTCACCAGTGTGCTCCTTCAGTCTGTATTTATTCTATTTCCTTTTTGTTTTTACATGTGATGCAGAGTTGGTGAAATACAACCCACGCCTCCATCTAATTCATGCATCTGTGTTGTCATTACCATGGTAACAGTGAGTGTTTATTGTAGAATTTTGTGATACATTCAGTCGTTGATTGAATGTATAAATATATTCTAGCTTCGACAAAGGAGCTGCAACAGTTGATGTAGAAGCGATGCATTCATGTCAATGCAGTTTTTTTATGTGGATTTGCTTTTGTTCTTTGCCTTTTTATGGAACGTGTTAAAGATGAAAACATTAAATATGATTGAAGATTTGTCCTTTGTGTTTTGTGCGTTAGTGATTCTGACTTTTCCATGTATGTGTAAATATTTGTTCCTGTTGTTGGATACAGAAAGTATCTGAAGTCTTTTTTTTTTGAATCAGATTTTTCTTGTAAATGTCGTTCTGATGCAGTTGAACTTAATGGAATTTTTCCATTTTCTTCCTTCTATGTTTCAACTCTACTCATTTCAGAGGCAAAGTAAACTTTTTTTTTAGATCAATTTTCAGATGAACCTTTTACAGATGATAGAATGACATGAGGGACCTTGTACTTTATCCAAATAAACATCCAAAACTGAACTAAAATTCACAGTAAATTATGTTGTACTAACATTAGAAAAACATGAAAATCACATTTGTGTGTTTTGCACATGTGGTGTTTACTTCCTGGATTCAGACACATGACCAGTGGTTCTCAAACTTCTTACAGTGAAGTAACCCCTGAAATCTATTTTTTAATTTAATCCTCATGGCCCAGTCTCCTGCATGTTTGACATGTTTCCCTTTTCTTCTTTTTTTAAAATACATAAATCAAAAATAAATGAATAAAATTAATTAAAAAATTGTTTAAAAAAGATGTAATTTAAATGTAAATTAAAAATGAAAAAATTTAAATAACAAAAATAAATACATTAAAAAAATCCCCCTGTCCTTTAAAACATTTTTTATTTAAGTCAATTAAATAAAAAAAAATTAAATTAAAAAGAAAAATATTTTAAAAATCTCTCTTTTTTTTAGCTAAAAATATAAAAAATAAATCCAAAATGAAATACAAATAATTTAAATGTTTTAAAATAAACAAAAAATATAAATACTAAATAAAACAATTTAAAAAAGGAATAATTTTTTATAATAAATATTTTAAAAAATCTGTCTCTTCCATCATTATCGGACTTCTGAAGCATTTATCACTAATTTAACTTAGGTGTGATGACATATTTAAAACATGCAGGAACTGGATTTAAGAACCACTGTTTTAATCCAACATTTGTTCCTGAGCCAAAAGTGTGTTTGTAGAAACAGAACCAGTGTAGACATAAAAATAAAACAATTAAAAACAGACAAAAGTTTCAAAGCTACTGTAAGAACAAACGCAGCTGTGGTGTTATTTCAACCTCTTTATTCAAAAAGGTATGTTTCATTCTCACACCTGCATCCAGATCATTACAATTGATGGAAGAACCCTTGACTTAGAAAATCAAAACAAAATAAAATCTTGGCTTCGCCGCAGGACGCTGCGCTCGTCTCAGTCATCGCAGCCTCCATCGTCCATGTAATAAATACTCTCGCTTGCCCGCCCCCGTCCAGCTGGAAACGATATGATTGGTTTTTGATACGTGTTAAGGCCGACGCGGTCCTCTTTTGTGATTGGGTTAGATTGTTTAAGGTGTTCCTGTGTCGGAAACTGAATCAAAGTTGGATCAATGTAGGATGGGGACGTGATTTTAGGAAATTTAGACAAACTATAAAAGGCAGATTAAATCAAAGGGAACAGATTATTCTCCCAAATCATATCACACATTATAAGAAATACAGACTTTTGTGACACGGGTTGAACGACAGAACTGCAAAAAGGAAAGAAAAAAACAAACAAAAAACCACCAACAGTGGGAGATGATGAGACCCCACACAGTCGCTTTTCCATTCACACACAAACTGAACCAATAGAAGTTGAGCATAAAATGGAAAAAACTAAAGTATTTCAATGAATGGTTTTTGCACGTGTAAGAGGTGGTATTTCAGGTGTAGTGGAAACGCAAACATTCTAACGGGGAGACATTTATGTCCAACTAGAGTCATGTGAAGAAAAAAATATTGACCAACATTAAAACAAATCAATTAGAGTTTTCAAACAAACAGCACCATGTGTGTGGACGCACCAAGAAAGTCAATTATTTTATCATTTTATACACTGGGGAAAAAAATCTAAATCTTACCAAGTATATTTTTTCTCAATTTTGGTCAAAATATCTCATTGTATTTAAAATAAGACAGAATCACCTAAAGAGGAACTTTTCAGTCAGATATAAGAACTGATTTATAGACAATATTGTCCTACAAAATAAAAGACAGTAACATAAACACCAAACTGAGAAAAATGACCTTACAGTTATTGGACATGAGGCAGTTATTGTTACTGAATATTAACTAGTTCTGTAAAAAACACAAAGTGGATATATATATATATATATATATATATATATATATATATATATATATATATATATATATATATGGATTAATTCTGGTTGTGCTTAGTGACTGGGAATTTTGACTTTTTGTCATAATTTTGACTTTTCATCTTATAATTTAGACTTTTTTATTTTGTGTTTATGCCTTTTTTATCTCATTTTGACTTCACTTAATGCACCTTATATATGCAAATGAATGATTTGAATGTTGCAAAAAACACAATAACTAATTTTTGCCAAAAAATGCAGTTACTGCCTTTTTACTTTGTAGGACAGAATAGATCTGGAAAATCTGATTTCAACAAATCTTACCAATATATTTATTTTTGCTTAATTTAAGATTTAAAAAAAAATATTTTGTTGTTGCTTAATTCAAGATTTATTAAAAAAAAAAATCTGCCAATTGAAATAAGTGGAAAATTATCTCGGTAAGATTTTTAAAATAATATTCTCCAGATCAATTGTCTAAAAATAAACTCGTATGTGTGTCACTGGAAAGTTCCTCTTTCTGTAATTCTATCTTATTTTAAGTGTCATTAGATATTTGGACTAGAAATGATCAAAACACACTTGGTTAGATTTAGATTTTCCAGTGTATGGATGAAATGGAGGAAAAAAAAAAAAGAACATTCTAGATTGAAAACAACAGACATTTATGTTTGATACGTTCATGAAATGACTTCTCACGATCGTCAAGAAATTTGTGATTTAATGGAAAAAAAAACCCCAACAAGTTGTGTTTTTTCGACACTTGGTCAAGTTTTGCGCAGACGTCTGATGGAAAAGCAACTCCTTAAATGTCTTTAAACCCTGTGAGGACACGTCCCTCCGACAGCTCGCAGGACTTCACAACATTCGACTGAAACATGTTCGACAAGCGGGTTCCTCTGGAGAACCCCAGTGATCGATTCAAACTAAAGCGACAGACGAGTGAGTTTCCAGAAGCTTCCAAACGCCTGCTTTCCTTCCGGTCTTTTCCTCTGGACTCTGAGGATTCATCTGATTCTGTGACGAGGCGTTCACATGTCGTCCGCTCAAACATCTGAACACTGACCAGGTGAAGGTAGAAAGCAGGGGTGTCAAACATACGGCCCGTGGACCAAAAACGGGCCCCCAGATGGTTCTATTAATTTGTCCAAATTGTATTCAGACCCAGGCAGTGAAGACTGTGACTGAACTTTCATCAGATGGACTTTTTAAATTCCAGACGCCTGTTAGTAGAGGTAGACAGATATATTTGCCTGGCCGATATATTGATCCCCCCCCCCCCAATATCGATCATCTGCATTTGATCACTAGTAAAAATTACTAATGTTTGGCCAACATTTATTTATTTTGTATTTTTTTCTTATATTGTATCAGCCTGTTAATGTAATAATATTAGGTTAAATTAATTTTTCCAACTAAATATTGTATAGTGACAAAAATCACAGTAAAAATACAAAGAGACACGACAGTTAAGTATCGAAAGAAATGAAAATACAAACAGTCATAGAAGGATGAAATAAATCAAATTATTGAACAAAAGTCCGTGACAATTATAATTTAATTTATTTTGCCTAGTACTATATCATGAGTTTGTACCAGATCCCACTGGTTTAATTCTGGACATTTTTCATCCTGATTATCATCATAAGAAGCTTTGAGTTTGTGTCCCAACCATCACATGGACTTTTTTAACCGTCACAATTTTTATATTTTTATAGCAAAGAAGATTTTATGACATTTGTTATCATCTAGCAGAGGAAAAAAAATCAGTATGGACTCCAAATATTGATGTCCTGTATCAGTCATTGGCAAAGACAGATGTTAAAAAATAAATAAAATTTGGTATCGGCCCCCCCAAAAAAATCCATATCAGTCCATCGCTAGTAAAAATGCTATAATCTATTTGATCAGGCAACTGTGTGGGCAGCATTTGAAGGTCAATAAATGGGACCCTCCAGCACAAAACCAGTCATTTGGGTCAAATTTCAGAAATTAAAATTTTATATTAATCTGAAAGTTTATTAAAAATGCCTGCGTGACACTAATTCAACCAATCAGAGGCTGTTTTTCAACATCGCCATAGCAACAAGGGATTCAGTTTACTGGAGAAGGCTTTGTTCTGAGGCCTCCCATTGGTTCAAATATATAATTACATAGATTTCTATTTCAGGGTTGTCTAGAGGGAATCCTGATTTTTCCAACGGTACCAAACATGACAGGAAAATACATAACGCAAGTGGAAAGAAAAGTCGTGTTTTGAATCGATTTTTCTTTGTTTTAGCCTTAATTACTGTCACAGTCAGTTGTTGTTCTTCCTAAAAGGCACGATTTGAAACACTTAGGGTGGGAATTTCATAAAAACTCAGAGGTAGAAGTGTTCAGGAGACATTTTATTTGGATTTTATGCATTAACTACAAATTGTATAATTTTGACCCATATGACGTATTTGAGGCTAAAGCTACAAATACTGCTGTGCTGGATGATCACAAATGTTAAAAGAGTTCGTATTCATAATTAAATTTATATTACTGCTCAAAAATATTAATTATCCAAGTATTTCACTTGTATTTTACAATGTGTTTAAAAAAAAAAAGGGGAAAATATCGGCGTCAAAAAATCGGCTGTAGATATCTGTCGACCTTAACGATCAGGTATTGTTAATAATTACCACATTTTTCTGAAAGTAACTTCAGCTTTTTCACTTTTTTTTGTGAACAATAGAACAATTTTCAAGCTGAAACATCATTTTTAAAGTCGAGATCACATTGGTCTGAATGACGCTCGGAACTAAAATGCGTTTGACACCCCTGATATAAAGGATCCACAGGTTCATCATTACATCGTTACTTATGTACAAATCTGAAAAATTGATATTTATTTACTGCAAACAAACCTGAATCTCATACAAACAAGATAATCACTTTAAAAAAAAAATCATCTTATTATCTTGCGCGTAAAAGAACAAAAAAAACCCCTCTAAAATAACAGCTGAGATCTGGGAGTGAAGTCACATTTCTATGACACGAGGTCAAAATTAGATGGAAAATAAACACGAGTGAAAGTGGATTTGATCCTAAATGAAGGTGAAATGTTCCAACAATCCCTCGATGCTCAGGATTATGACGCGAACTTGAGTGTAATACTTTAAAGCGAAAGCAGCAGAGTAGTATGTAAACTGGAAACAGAGAGGAAGTGTAAGTGTTAACCCTTCATTTGGAAAATCCACCAAATATCAACACATTATTAGAGATCAATATCACTGATTGATTTATTTTGGCCTTTTTACGACTGGTTTTCTAACAAAAACTATCCATATTTTTGTTTTTTAGTTTTGAAAACTGAACTTTTAATTCTTTTTTATTCATCCTATTTAGACATGGACTGTTGAAATATTCTTTAATCTCTCTCCAGGTGAAGTATCTGAATGAAATTTAACACAGTTTAAATCAAATCTTTTGTAATTTACAGTCGCCCACACCTTGTTTTCATTAATTTCTTGTTCATTTTAATGATCGGTACAAATATAACGATGACGACAAAAATAGCTCATCTGTTCTCATGTATTCTTTTTTTTTTTGGCCATTTTTTGAGCAAATTATACAAAAAAAAATCCATATTTTTCTGTTTTTATTTATCCAAACTGCACATTTAATTATTTTTTATTCATCCTATTTAAGATATTTATAAAAAAAAAATAAGACTGTTGGAATGTCACAAATGCTCTTTAATCTCTCTCCAGGTGGATTATCTGAATGAAATTTAAAACAGTTTAAATCAAATCTTGTGTAATTTACAGTCGCCTACACCTTATTTTCTGTAATTTCTTTTTCATTTTAATGACGACGACAAAAATAGCTCATCTGTTCTCATCTATTCTTCTTTTTGTGGCCATTTCTTGAGCACATTATATACGAAAAACCATCCATATTTTTTTTTTGTTTTATTTATCCAAACTACACATTTAATTATTTTTATTCGTCCTGTTTATTATATATATGAGATAAAAACTGTTCAAATGTCATAAACACTCACTAATCTCTCTTGAAGTAGATTATCTGGATGAAATTTGACAGTTTCACTTAAGTTTTGTGTCATTTATAACTGTCCTCCCCTTGTTTTATTACATTTCTTGTTTATTTTAATGCCTGGTATGACTAAAGGTACATTTGTTTGGACAAATATAATAATAACAAATATATAGTCACTCATAGTTGTTTAATTTCACAGCTGATATCTGTCCATTTAACAGGTTTTTTATTTTAGATAACAAAAATCACTTCAGTTCTTCCATTGATATCTACGTCATTCATTCTCTATTTTACTTCCTGTCTGTTTCAGTCACATGACACACAGGAGTTAGGACTGGATTGCATAATGATGGTCTAATAATTTTTTCCACGACTGTATTTATGTATTTTTTTTTTTTTTACCCAGCCCTACTTTCAAAAGACATTGTATTAAGGAACTGTCAAACATTTCAGCTCCAGATTAAAACAAACAAACAAATAAATCATACATTCATGTTTGATGACATTTCATTCATTGATTATTGAATTTATTGTAGTTGACTTTTGATGGTCTAATAATTTTTTCCACGACTGTATATTTATTACCTACTTTCAAAAGCTGTTGTATGAAGTAACTTTGTCAAACATTTCAGCTCCAAGAAAAAAAAAATCAAATCATACATTCATGTCTGATGACATCGTACACATTCAATTTATTTGATTTTTGATGGTCTAATAATTTTTTCCGCTACTGTACTGTGATGGTTTGAAGACCTGTTTCTCTTGTTGCAGTTAATTAAAGGGTCTTTTTTTAAAATAATTTTTCTACTTTAAATTTCTATTTAGAAATTAAAACCACCCCCCGATCTCAAACTGTAACTAAGACGAGCACAATACGAGGTGGTTATAATTAAATTGTAATAAACCAGATGGATCCTTTAAAACAGACTGGAACTAAATGAGGTCAGCTGGCGTCGGCACGTACTGTGCGTCTGCGTCGACTGTTGATAATAAACAATATGAGAGGGAAATGAATCATGGCGAACAGTAAACGGACTGTGGAGCGTCCTTGTTCTCCCACTGTGAGGCTCCGTGTTCCAGAAAGAACCGGAGCTTGTGACGCCGGCTGCTGATCCAGACCAAAAAAAACAAAAAAAACAAAACAAAACAAAAAAAAAACAGAGAGCTGCTCACTTTCTATTTCAGTCGGATTTTAGATTGAATAAAATCGAGCAAGAATTTGCAGAAGCAGGTGAAACCGCGACGGCGCACGGTTTCTCTTTGTAGAAGTGGGACGCGGTAGAACAGCGGCCCGTTTTCTGTACCTCTCTGAAGGATGCGATGCGAGGAGCGGCCGCTCCGTCGGGGACGCCTCGTCTCTCACGGCACGTTCAAGTACAAAAAGAAAAAAAAAGAAAAAAAAGAAATGCGAGTCAAAGGTCACAGTTCCTCAGGTTAAAACCAATGTGGGGAGGGTCTACAGCACTGGCCCCGCCTTCTCCCCCCATTCACCACCTCCTTGACCCCCCCCCCCACCCACCCACCCACTGAGCAGGTCAAAGGTCAGATCTCCGGTTTCCTGGGTGATGTTAAACAGTTCCGGCCTGGACTTCCAGATGTGTACGCTCGGGATGACAAGGGTCTGGAGAACCGCTGGTGTTCCGCGTTCGACTTGATTGGTGGAATTACGTTTGCTGCTTGTTTTTCGTTAGAAGGTTTGAGTTGACGTCAGATTTTTCTCCCTCCTGTCGACAGCGGGGGTCGCTGCCTCCACCCCTCCGCCTATAAAGATTTCTTGGTCAGTTTCTTACCCTTCTTGAAGCTGAGCTTGTTCTTGATGTAACCGCGCTTCCTCTTGGCGGTCTGAGGAGGAGACAGGAAACGCCACAAGGAGACAATTAACGACACGTCCAACTGACCTGACTTTATTACAAGTAAAATACAATGCCTTTATTTATAGCTGGAAAGTAACTAAATAAAAGTACTTCATTACTGTACTTAAGGAGAATTTTTAGGCATCTTTACTTTTCTGGCAACTTAAATTTTACTCCCTACATTTTTGTACAAATATCCGTACTTTATACTCTGTACATTTATATAAATATATGTACTTTATACTCTTTACATTTATATAAATATATGTACTTTATACTCTGTACATTTATATAAATATATGTACTTTATACTCTTTACATTTATATAAATATATGTACTTTATACTCTGTACATTTATATAAATATATGTACTTTATACTCTTTACATTTATATAAATATCTGTACTTTATACTCTTTACATTTATATAAATATATGTACTTTATACTCTTTACATTTATATAAATATATGTACTTTATACTCTTTACATTTATATAAATATATGTACTTTATACTCTTTACATTTATATAAATATATGTACTTTATACTCTTTACATTTATATAAATATTTGTACTTTATACTCTTTACATTTATATAAATATATGTACTTTATACTCTTTACATTTATATAAATATATGTACTTTATACTCTTTACATTTATATAAATATCTGTACTTTATACTCTTTACATTTATATAAATATCTGTACTTTATACTCTTTACATTTATATAAATATATGTACTTTATACTCTTTACATTTATATAAATATATGTACTTTATACTCTTTACATTTATATAAATATATGTACTTTATACTCTTTACATTTATATAAATATTTGTACTTTATACTCTTTACATTTATATAAATATATGTACTTTATACTCTTTACATTTATATAAATATATGTACTTTATACTCTTTACATTTATATAAATATCTGTACTTTATACTCTTTACATTTATATAAATATATGTACTTTATACTCTTTACATTTATATAAATATATGTACTTTATACTCTTTACATTTATATAAATATATGTACTTTATACTCTTTACATTTATATAAATATATGTACTTTATACTCTTTACATTTATATAAATATATGTACTTTATACTCTGTACATTTATATAAATATATGTACTTTATACTCTTTACATTTATATAAATATATGTACTTTATACTCTTTACATTTATATAAATATCTGTACTTTATACTCTTTACATTTATATAAATATATGTACTTTATACTCTTTACATTTATATAAATATATGTACTTTATACTCTTTACATTTATATAAATATATGTACTTTATACTCTTTACATTTATATAAATATATGTACTTTATACTCTTTACATTTATATAAATATATGTACTTTATACTCTTTACATTTATATAAATATATGTACTTTATACTCTTTACATTTATATAAATATATGTACTTTATACTCTTTACATTTATATAAATATATGTACTTTATACTCTTTACATTTATATAAATATATGTACTTTATACTCTTTACATTCTCAAAATAGACTTGTTACTTTTTCAAACTAAACAGATGTGACAGTATGAAAATTAGTCACTTCAGAGGGAAAATGATTGATCTCACAATTTTGACTTTTTTATCTTAGCCATTTTTTAATCTAATATTTAAAACTTTTTTTTTAATCTCATGATGACTTTTTATCTCAATTGTGACTTTTTTTTTTCCTAAATTTGCCGACCATACCCACAAAACTGAGGAACTGTGACCTGATCAAACACAATTTCAACACATTAACTCACATTTAACGGGTTTAATTCTGATACTTTTGAAACTTTTCAGATTTTTCTTGGTTAAATCAGTATTATTGACAAAAAAAAAAAAGTTTTAATTTTTACTTTTGTACTTTATTACAGTTGAGAAATTGTAAAGACACTAAACACTTAACAGTAACAGGTAGAAAATAATAAAAATTGTGCTTCATTTTCACCCACTGTGGCTGCGAATGTCAGATTTGTCGTCTGAAATCATACCTTTTTCGAGGTGTACTTCTGCTTAACGGAGTCGGTGCTCCTCAGCTTGTGCTCCAAACGGTCTCTGTTCTCCAGCTTTTTCACCTTATAAATCCTGACCAACCAGTGCTCGGAGGTGAACGCCTCCTCCAGGTGCTTCAGCTTTATGTCCTTGTTGCCGATCTCAGCGTTACGCGTCCGGTCGAAGCCTGGCGGCGTCCGGAAGTCCAGCTGCAAACGTACAGACACGGATACAGATGTGGATGAACTGTGTGAGTCTGAAGTTCAATGACGTTTACATTTTAGAACTGGAACTGGAGAAACAACATTAATATTAACCTACTGAGACACAAGAAAATACATGTTTCTGCATTTTTTCAACTTTGTCTTTTTTGTCAGATCATTTTTTATAAAGGGAACATTCTCCACAGACAGAGAGAGAGACAGACAAATGGAAACAGAGACAGACAGAGACGGAGAGAGAGAGAGAGAGAGAGACAAAGAGAGAGACAGAGAGAGTCAAATGGAAACAGAGTCAGACAGAGAGAGAGAGAGAGACAGAGACAGACAGACAGAGAGAGACAAATGGAAACAGAGACAGACAGACAAACGGAAACGGAGAGGGAGGGAGAGAGAGAGATATGCAGACAGACAGACAGACACACACACACACACACACAGACAGACAGACAAACATACAGAGAAAGAGAGAGACTGACAGACACAGAGCGATGAATAGACAGACAGAGAGAGACAGACAGAGAGAGAGAGACAGACAGAGAGAGACAAATGGAAACAGACAGACAGACAGATGGAAACGGAGAGGGAGGGAGAGAGACAGACATGCAGACAGACAGAGAGAGACAGAGACAAACATACAGAGAAAGAGAGAGGCGGAGGGAGAGAGAGACAGACACAGAGCGATAGATAGACAGACAGAGAGACAGAGAGATAGAGCGTGACAGACATGCAGACAGACAAAGAGAGACAGACTAACATACAGAGAGACAGACAGAGAGAAAGAGACAGACAGACAGACTATTGACATACCTGCATCTCTCCAAAGCGATAATAAGACATTTTGTACATAAGGCAGTTGAGGAGGGTGGGGGAGCCGGCTTTGTCCACTCTGAACTCTCCCTGTGGGGTGAAGTAGTCACTTTCCTGGGATGATGAAGATGAGACGGACCGAGGGACAAGAGCAAAAACCAAAGTTTGATTCATGATGTGACTGGACTTTCCATCCCATAACATTAAAGTTCATTTAAACACTGTAAGAAATGACACCCTGTCACCCACGCCTCACCCTGATGTCCCGCGGGTGCTCCCCCTCTGCGATGCGGACCATCCACAGGAACTTGTTGATATCGTCGCCCGAGTAACCGATCACGCCCCCGAAGATGATGAGGACGTAGTCGACATCCAGTGACCTCATGATTTCGTATGCTGCGCTCTCATTGGACGACATGGCTTTACCCACCTGGAGGAAACGAACACACGACAACGTTAGAAACACACCATCTGAAAACTTAACCTGGAATTAAGTTACTCTAATGTTTCTCTATTTTTAACATTTCCTAATTGATTTATCAGCATTTATTTAAATATTATCCTCTTTAGTGCAAGTTTAAAGTATGGATGTTCCTTTATTTACTCCAATAAGGAGTGTTTTCCTGGTGTTTATCTGTTAAACTCAAAGTACTCACATTCTGTACTTTAGTAGAAGTACAGCTACCTGTGTGAAAAAATACTCTGGTAAAAGTACAAGTACTGATTCAACTCCTTTACTTAAATAAAAGTAAAAAAGTACAATTTCACAATAGTAATAAATTACAAAACTAAAACTGTATTTTTTTAGACCATGAATGTAATGATACTTATTCGACCAGGAAAAATATGTTTCAAAAGTATCTAAAATAAAGCCTTTAAAAGTGAGTTAGTGTGTAAATAATGTGTTTGATCAGGTCACTGTACTCAGTTTTGTGACTATGGGCAAGAAATGTAGGAAAAAGAGGGGGAAAAAAAGTCAATTGAGATAAAAAGTCATAATGAGATTAAAAAAAAATTACAAATAAGATTTAAAAAATGCATAATTTTAAGAGAAAAATTCAAAATTATGAGACAAAAAGTAAAAATTGTGAAACTAAAAGTAAAAATAGTGAAATAAAAAGTAAAACATTGTGAGATAATAGTCATATAACTATTATATATAAAGTCACAGTTCCTCTCCTCCACTGATTTTTCCTCTGGTGACTTATTTTTCATTCTGTCACATCTGTTTAGTTTGAAAAAGTAATGAGTCTATTCTGAGAATACAAAGAGTATAAAGTACAGATATTTATGAACAAATGTTGGGAATAAAAATAAAAAGTTGCCAGAAAAATTTAAAAATTAATTATAAAGTACAGATATCTAAAAAAAAACCTACTTAAGTACAGTAATGAAGTACTTATACTTAGTTACGTTCTACCTCTGGTTAATTCAAGGACTTTCCAGACTTTGAAAATAACATTGAAAATCATTTTCAAGGATTTCAAGCACCCATACCAAACCTGTGTAAAGGATGGAGAATTCACCTTTACAAAATAATGATTCGTTTCTGATGCAATTTTATTACCATTTCATTTCTTATATTTTATTCCTTTCTAAGTCTATAACTGAACATTGATTTGTTTCTACTTCTATCCATTGCCTCAGACTGGAGTTTTGTCATAACAGTTACTTACACTAACTGTCCACTTGGAGGCACAATGCACCAAAGCAACAAATAAAAGTGAAATGAAAACCCTTCAGGAACTCTTTTCTTTGTACATATATATATCTATATCTATATATATAAATAAAAGTGTAGCATCTTTCTATTTAATTTATTCATCAGTGCAGTCACTGGCAGTTTTTATTCAACGTTTGAAGTTTTTATCTTTTTTTTATTATTGTCTAATTTCCTGACAACACTTAAAGTCTATGTTTCAACCATACATTTATTTTTTACTTGCAGACAAAGTGGCTTAAGTGTCACAAACAAACACAACAAAAGGAATCATTCTGCACAAACTGCCACCTCATGTCATTTTTTTTTTCTTCTTCTTGGACAAAACATAATATTAAACCTTCATTAAACTCACTGGACCTTGAAGAATCCAAAAACTCAAATCCTTTATTAACTTATGAATGTCCTGAGCCCAATTAAAAACAAGATGAGAGGTATCAAACAAACGGAAAACCTGTAAGTCAACATAATACCAAGATAAAAAATAAACCCACTGAGTAATAAAAAAGGATAAAAATAATGACTTATGGAGTCACAGTGTTTATACAAAACCAAATAACTTTGAGCTAAAACAGAGCTATTTTAAATCTAAACCCACTTTTATTTGTTTAGAGTTCATTTTTTGGGGGTATTTAGACCCTAATAGCTCATAAAGTTTGAATTTGAATCCTCCAGATGCTGCAAAGATGTCTTTATATTCATTTGAACACAACTCCAGTGGATTTCTACAACTTGTTCCCATTCCTTCTTAATTTATTATGTTTTATAACTACTTTTTAATCACGATATTTGCACAAGACTTCTGCTGAATATTTTTCTGAACACCCTCAAACTCTACGCCTTGTAGTAAAAATGGAAAACACAGAAAAAGGAAATGGGAAAACAGAGCTACTTCAGAAATATGTCTGAGCCAAAACCAAACAGGGATGATAAACTAACCATGTAAACTGTATTTTTGTAGAAACTCCATGTGTGACGACATTGAAGAAAATATCTGCTTCAGATATTAAATGTGCTAAAATTATTAATCGTGGGGAGGGATTAGTCTGTGTTAATGCGTAAATCTTGACAGCCCTACTTTATTTTTTTATATGCTTATATTTAAATTCAGGTATTAAGGGGTTAATATTGCATGACTACAGGGGCACTTAACTCTTATATTGTTGAAAAAGTATCTGCTTCAGACATTAAATGTGCTAAATCTTACATACTTTAATAAGATAAATGAGGAAAAAAATGACTTTAGTGCTGGTTAGTTCATGTTTTTAATATATATGATGGTGTGTTATTCTACATATATGCTGGTTTATATACATGTATATAATGGATTAGTAAATATTCCATTAGAAAGAAGCTGTAAAGTGAATGGATCATAATGTGCAGACAGTGTTTGGAAGTAGATCTGAGACCAATATTCCTTTGGACCAGTTCTTCTGAAGTCCGGTCCTCGTGGCCCAGTGTCCTGCATGTTTTACATATTTCCCTTTCCTTTATTTATTTATTTAAATTTTTAAATAAAAACAAATAAAAATTTTTAAATTAAATAACAAATGAAAACAAATTAAATAAAAAATAAAACAATTTTAAAAAGCAAAACAAAAGTAAATAAAAAATTGTTTTACATTAAAAAAATACATAAATATGTATATTAAATTAAAATATAAAAAATATCTCTTTTTTAATTAAAAAAATATTTAAAAAAATTAAGAATTCATTTAATTTAAAAAAAAAAAGAAAAACAATGAATAAAATAAATAAATAAATAAATAAAAATCTCCCTCTTCCATCACACCTGGAAGCCAATAAATCATGATTAGGCTTCTGAAGAGCTGATCAATAATTGAAGTATGTGTGGTAGAAGAGGGAAATAACTCAAACATGCAGGACAGTGGGCCACGAGGACCGGATTTGAGAACTACTGCTTTGGACGAACACATATTCTATTGTTAATTCTAAGAATATTCACATTTTGACCCCAGACTTATCTTGGAAACTTGAGCCAACCAGCATTTAAGACTTGAGTTTTCTTTATCACTAACACACATGTGAAAACATTACATTAGTTTTATTTCCGGAAGCATTTTTTGTCTAATATTGGAATATGCCGACACCCAAACTAACTCTTCTATAATGAGATAAGATGCAAATCATTGACTCATTGTTTTATTTTATGTTCAGATACAACCCTGTCTGTTTTATATTTTAATAATCATAATAGATGATATTTCTATAGCTCTCTCTAAGGCACCCAAAGTGCTTTACATTATTGATGCATCTCACATTCTCTGTCTCACATGTTTTACTGTCCGTTAAAAAATGCAAAATCTATAAAAAAATAAAGCATGAAAAAAAAAAGAAAAAGGAAAATATCACTCCTTTAATACTGTAAAGAATCCTGTAGGAAAGACAGCTTTGTTTATTTGAATCCAACAGTAAATATTTACGTGAAAACATTGCAAAGTTGTGAATGTTTAGAATAAATTACAACCAAATCCAGTGAGAAATAACAAAACGGTGCAGCTGAGAAAACTCATAAAATGCATGTCTTTAAAAAAAAAAAAAAAAAAAAAGTACTCTGGGATCTTTGGGAATGTTCAAGGTCTCATGAGTTAAATGCTAATTTTCACAGTTTTCGCATGAATTATTTCAAACAAACCCATGACACGAACATGGAAAACTTGTTCGACTCTGGATCTGATGGAATGTTATGAACCAAAAACTGATTGGACAGGCCGCTGTAGCTGAATTTGTGCACTTTACGTCCCCACATGTTTATCTAAAATATAAAATAAATACATTCTAAAACATGAAATGAAAATTTCCATGTGTCTGCATTATAAAAAACATATTTTAAATGTTATATTTTAAACATTAAATGGGTTTTTAAGGCGTAGAGTTCAGCCAAACGATCATGTCCCCACTGAGCAAAGTTACTTTTTCATTGAATATAAAACAAAAATAGTCAATAACCACAGTTTTTTCTGCTAATATAATCATTTATCCGTCTATTTTAACCTTAATATAAAAAATATGAAAATTTTTTTTTTATAAAATAGCACTATTTAATTTTCTCCCATAGTTTCATTCAACCCTGTAACAGGATATCAATCATGCCTTTCTTTAATTAATTAATTTTTTTTAAATTTAATAATGGTTTAGTTCCACTTCCTAAACACCTAGTAAGTGACATCATTGAAGTCTTTTCCCACTCAAACTGTAAAGACAGGTCAGTATTATCATACTTTATCTATATTTCATTGTTTTTATTGTCAGATGGACATTGTTGAAGTCAACCTGTCAACACTGTTACAAGCACCAATTATATTTGGTATTGTTTGGTGAAAAAACTAATAATCATCTTGGAAAACTTTATCAAAGTCTTGTTTTCCTCATGCTTTCTAATGCTCCATACTCTAGCTAATGTGGAACTATGGCTATTTTTTAGCGAACATCTTCAACCCCATAACAAAAAAAACACCTATGGGGATGGGTCGTTGTCAGAGGTGGAAGTAACTAAGTAGAAGTACTTTCTTTACTGCAGTTTTTAGGTATCTGTACTTTACTTAAGTATTTATTTTTCTGGCAACTTTTTAGTTTTACTCCCTACAATTTTGTATAAATATCTGTACTTTATACTCTTGATCTTCTCAGCATAGACTTTTTCAAACTAGACAAATGTGATAGTATGAAAAATAAGTCATAAATCAGAAATTGTGATCTCATAATTTTGACTTTTTATCTCATGATTCTGAAAATGGTCCTTCTAAGATTGACTTTTTATCTCACAATTTAGATTTTATTTATTTTTTTATTAAAAGGCTTTAAATTTGGATATTTTTGACATTTTTCTGTTTTTTCCTGCGTAACTAAGCATTATTTAATCCATAGCAAAAAAAAAAAAAATGCAGTTTTACTTTTTAATTTATTACAATTCAGAAGTGGTACTTTGTTACTTTGTCGGTACTTCTACTTTTACCAGAGTATTTTTGCACACAAGTAGCTGTACTTCTACGTAACTACAGAATGTGAGTACTTTGAACACCTCTGGTCGTTGTTACGGGGTTGAAGGTTTTTGCCAAGAAAAGCACTATACAATTAAAATGTATTATTATTATTATTATTATTATAAAATAGAAAAAAAAAACATTTAAACTCCTCCTCAGACAAAGGACAGTAAAAGTTTAGAGTTTTTACATTAAATAATTACTGTAATTGGAAACAACATGTCGCAATGTTTATAAACATACATTTTTGATTTTTGCAGTGTATTTTTTATTTTTATTTTTTAAAGTAAAGCTGTGAAACTAGTCCCCTATTAAAGACAAAAATACATTGCTGGGTCTCAGGAGGATATAACATGTCATATATCACAGACACCGATGTCTGGTAGAAATATCATTGCTTCCTCTAGTTTTCCACTTAATTATTTCAGTCAGTTCACTCTATATATGTGCTGTACTTCTACGTAACTACAGATTGTGAGTACTTTGAACACCTCTGGTCGTTGTTACGGGGTTGAAGGTTTGACTGTTCTTATACCAGGCTCTAATGTTCACCA